>JARYHS010013630.1:292040519-292057595 GCA_031002005.1 Vandiemenella viatica | reverse complement strand
TCAGAGTCGAGAGGCGATTCACAGTAAGAGAGAGTACCGAAAGCGCAGTGAACACTGAACTGAGGAGTGGAGCTGCGCGGGCGTTATTTATATGTGAGGTGGGTTGGCTCCGATTGGCCGCGGCGGAAAACTATGATGTGGTGGCGCTGGTTGGCCCGATGCAAGCGCCGTCTATATGAGGTCGACATCCATGCCTTCTACCAGGCATGCGGCGATGTCGGGACGGGATACCAGAGTTACCTCTACCTTAGTAGGTGGGTCCCTGTAACGCCTCTGTGTGCCATTTTTAAATGCTGATATGGACCACTGCATGATTTTTATTATTATTATTAATTTAATTTAAATGGAGTTAATACTCCCAGTCATCTAATTACTCCTTTTTATTTTATTTTTTAACATTTTCTTTCATAATTGGTGTGTAAAATCCCTCCCCCATTTATTTTCTGATTTACATATTTTAATTTTAAATTCCTTAAGGGGAGCCGGAGGTGCCTATGCTGCCCATGTTAAAATCACTAAGTTTAAGGAACATTTATGAACAATCTACCAAACAGAATAATTTGAAATTTTTTCAACATACAAAGTGGTTTAGTATTGCAGTTATGATGGAGGGATATTGGAGTATCTTTTATAGTTTCCTTTCAATATTTTTTTTTAATGATCCAATTTTTTTACAAAAATTGCTTTATTTTAATCAAATTGACATGAAACTACTGAACATATTGTTAAATATCTGTGTTACAATTTAAGTTTGACTACTATGAGTGTTGTATAAAAATTTTATCTCCCTAGTTTCAGTGGATTTTGAGAAAATGTTCCTTACATTAGGAAAATTCTAATTCACGGGAAATGGCTATCAAAGTTTCTCAATACATTCCTGCACTATAGGATGGATTATCAGGGTCTTCTTTTCATTATCCAAAAGCTTCCTTTTTGGTCTTCTTTTCTGGCCTGTTGTTCCATCATATTTCATATTCCTTTCTCTTCTTTCTGCTCCTCTTATCCTCTCTCTGTCACTTCCACCAGTCAACTTCTTGCTAGAAGATGTCTCAGGGCGCTGGCCAGCCGTGTTTTGCTTAGCAGAAGAGCGCATTGTTTCCGTAATTACGGCATCGCAACTTGGTATTAGTGTTAATTTTCTTTTCCCTACGTTCTTCCTCTTCTTATATACACGATTACTAAAACGTGGCATCGTAACCAGAAGAATGCTTTACACAAGAAATATAATATTATCAACAGGCGCAACACTGACGTAATTCGAAACAAAGATACGATGTTCGGCGCTCTTAGCGCTTCATTTGTCACAGAAAACATTGTAGCCAACCCTTGCACACTCACTGTATGGGTAACATAAGGAAATATTCAACTTCAGGTCGAGAAAAGCCAAGTAGTTCGCCAAGAAGTCACGAGATGCACTCAGCGGCCCCGCCAATTTCCTCTGCAGGCGCGGGAGAAAATGGTAATAACTCCACTTCTAGGGCAAGTAGAACAATAATTCAAAGTTTTCATTAAAGAGGAATGTTCCAATTAATTTTTGATAGCAAAAAAAAAATCGTATTTTTTTTATGTGACCACATCTGGCTCCCCTTAAGCGTTTTTGGTACATTACTTACTCATTACTTCACTCGGTAATTTGTTCCAATCCCTGACACCCTTACCAACAAAAGAAAATTTTCCTGCTCCCTTATGCATGAAATTGATCACCAACTTGTGGTCATGGTCGTGTTTTCCCTTACATGCACTATTCCTAACTCTTTGACCAATATCCCACCATGCCCCATCACCAACATATCCCCTGTATATTCCCAGCAGTTCCTTCACCCTCCTACCTTTATCCAGTGATTCCCATTACCAATTTAATTTTCTGAAATATTTTTTTCCCCTTTTGCTGTTAGGAAATTGGTGATATGTTAGTATGATATGTAATTTTTGCTATAAAATATAAATTTACGTGGATTAAAACTAATCTTGTGCGGTATCACACATTAAGAATTATTTTTAATTTCCTTTGCTTTCAAATCACCGTATTACTAATGCCATTATTTCAGCCACATGTGAATAATTCCAAAATGTCATAATTTGTTCATGATATAGTGTATGTATTAATGCTCGTTTGTCTTAAGCTATGATTTTCGAACATCAATATTATCTGAGGTTGTGATTCAGTTGAAGTACAGCCTGGACCATGATGGCAGTTGATTAGCTTTGTTGAAACATAAGAGACAATATGGATTTAGCTTTATAATTAATGCGATGTAGCATCAGGATATGAATTATTTTAATTTCTCTTTGCTTTCAATAAAGCTTTATTATTGATGTTTTTATTTTAGTCGCATATAAGTACCTCCAGCAGGCCAAGATTCAATAGCGAAACAGTGAATGTATTAATACGCATGTGACAGAAGCCAAGTTTGTTGTTAGGTTGAAATGCGGCCTGGACCATAATGGCAATTGACACGTTATGTTACAGCATAAGGCATAACGGATCTAGTTTTATAACTTATGCGGTGTAACATAAGGTGTTAAGATGCCTAATTAATTTTTAATTTCATTGGTTGCATGTTGCTATCATCATTAACTCAATTGCACGTATGGAGATAAACAATAGAAAATCAGGGTTATGATGTTATTTAATAGAAAGAACAGTTTATTTTACTGCCTGTGGTTTGAACGGCAGCCAAAATTTGTAAACACGTTTAAGAATATTTGCACATGAGAGCCACCAAATATATTAATCAAATAAAGTGCATTGAATTAATGGGCAGTTCTGTAGAAGTTATTATGTAAAAACTACATATTGTTACCTGTTAGCTTTTTTCTAAGACATCTTTCTTTGAAGAAAAAAAAAAACTGAATTTCGTATCCATAATAATATGGAAAAAAAAAAAAAAAGGGGGTGTAATAATGTTTATTGTACTTCCTTTAGTGATCTTAACTGTCTACCAAAGACAATCTATGTCTACCACATTATTAATCTAACGCATTTCACATGATAACTGACCTGTTATGATGTAAATTAATGGTGATTATGTTTGATTCACGTATTCCATTTACTTTAGAGTACTGTGGTACAGAAAACTGAATAGGAAAAGTAAAACAATAAAATGGAATCCTTAGTTTTGTCAGATTTTTGCAAAAGGAGTGAGCGTCTGGAAGTGCGTAATGATCCGTGGCCCACAATTTCCCCTATATAAATGTTTTCAATTGCTTGCTCCTTCCCATGGTACATATAAGTCATTAGTTATTTTTGCAGATTTTGACTCGCACCATTAGTTCTAAAAATTTGAAAACCTCATCCAAATTGCCGTCATAGTTTTTGCGCGGCTCCCGTTCAAATAAAGAGACAAGCAGCTTGCTTACTGACTTATAATAGTATACAAGTGGAATTGGAATCATCAGATTCAGTAACTTTTTTTAACTTAATTCTGTAACATATTTATTGAGGATAGTACCTAGAATAACCGAAAGAGAAACAAGATAGGATACGAAAAATAACCTGTCACTTACCACAGATGATGGTGATATTTTAGTTAATAACCTTAGCCATGTAGTAGGTGAGACATGTGGAACCGGGAAAGAGTGTGCACACATCTGGACCTGCCACATGAATAAGGAAGATGGCGTATTTTGCATATTTTTGCTCTCTGTTTGCTTAAGTTATCTCCTTTTGTGGAAACTGTTCACAAGCACAGAAGTTACAAAAATGTGCTTTTGACATTGTGCAGAAATCACTATTGTGAATACTGGAATACTAACAGAAGACGGCTAATGGTAACAGTGCATGTGACAAGCTAAAATCAGTCATTCAAATTGAATGCTGGGGAAAACTATTGAAAGTCATAGTGTTGCTGTACAACGATATGCATTCTAACAGTGATACCCACACTTCTCAAATCCTACAGGAGCAACATATGAGGTATATTAGAGCATCCTTAATGTAGACTTGACCTTGCCCCCTTAAATCAATCACCTCTTTGGTCCAGAATATGCTTTGAGGGGCCACTGATTTGCTGTTGACCAAAAATAATGGAAGTGTTCTGTGCATGGCTTGTTTCTTAGCCAAAATGATATTGATGGGGATATATAGAAGTTTGTACTGCCAAATGTATAAAAAAGGGAAAATATGCCAAAAATGAAAATATTTATTATTGTTGTACAAGGTTTATAGTTTTTTTAGTTATAGAATTTATACTGTATCACTATTTTTTTTAAAATGGAATTTGGTGGGATGAGACAGACTGATGCATTTGTATCCCTATTGTGATTCTGATATTATTCTGCCTCTGCAACTAGACTGCTGACAGAGTTACTCTCTGATTGTTGATTTGTAAGGGAAGGAAGATTGATTTATGGTTGTTATGTGACCATTATCAGCAGTATTTGAATAATATGCGAGTTACACATTATTGAGTACATATGTACATCTACATATATACTCTGCAATTCACAAAATTGTGGGTGGCAGAGGGTGCTCAGCACCAAAGCTAATCTCTTTGCTGTGCATTCCAATCCCTAATGGTATGAGGGGAAAAAAGAACTCATATAAGAATCAGTCCGGCACCTTATTTCTCTAATTTTATCTTTCCTGTCCTTCTTACTCAAATAGGTTGGTGGAAGAAGTATTTCACTACACTCAAGAGTAATAATATCTACAGAAATACTTTCAGGGTTTGCTCAAGAATAGTCCAGATTTCTACTACATAAAGTGATGATGATTGTTATAAATCATTTAATTTAAAAACCTTTTAATATTATATCAAAATATAAATTATTGTTTTTTTAGCTGCAATTTGATGTAATTATTGTTGAGCGGAAACTAAAGTATTAATTAAAAATATAGTATGCTTTTAACTCATTAATAAATTTGCTTATTGTGTTTGTACAGTATATTTTTCACTTTTTATTCCAGTGGTTTGACAGCAATAGCTACATATCTTTTAACAAGAGAACTATGGTCAGCTGGAGCAGGTCTTTTCGCAGCATGCTTCATAGCAATAGTTCCTGGCTATATCAGTCGATCTGTGGCTGGAAGTTATGACAATGAAGGAATTGCTATATTTGCATTACAACTTACGTATTACTTATGGGTAAGATTCAATTTTTTCTTTGAGTCACTCACGGTTATTGCAGTATTATACACTATTGTTAGTGAAAATTGCAACACCAACTTGTGATTACAATGAAATTTACTCCACAGATTGGGAACACGACAATACACAAATGGTTAGAATTATGGAACTCTATGTGCACTTTGAATGTGACAGTTCAGTATGGCGTGAAGCTGCCACGTGCTGCAATCAGAGCCACTAGACATTGTGGCATGGAATCAAACAGAGATAGAATATACTGCTGGGGAAAACACTGCCATGCGGTTTGTAGGTGCATTCACAAATCATCAATAGTGATTGCAGGAGGACCAGAATGAACAATTTTACGACTGACCATGTCCCACACATGTTCGACAGGTGCATGTTAGATGAATGTGTTGGCCAGAAAAGTAGTGGTACCTGTTATTCTTTGAAGAAGGCTTACCACATGTGGCCAAGCCTTGACCTCTTGAAATATGGCATGTGAAACTGCCTGTAGGAGCCTCAGGTTCTCAAACCACTCTGATGTAGTGGTTGCTTCTCGGATTGCCCTCAATAAGTTTAAGGATAGAGTGCATGATATAGCCAGTGGGACCCGAATCATCGCGCTTAGTGTTTGTCTTCTATTCCACTCAACAATGTAGTCTGCTTGATTGTGTTCACCAGAGTAGTGTCTAGCATGCACATGGTCATCACTGTAAGAGAAGATGAAGTGGGACCACATTTTGCCACTAAGCATGCCTCTTAGATGGCATTCACTTGTGCATTGCAATTTGAGGCGATTGTGGTATCTGTTTAATGGAAGCCAACGCAATGGTGTTCATGCTGCCAGTCCAACCCTCAGTAGACTGTGTCGAACCATTGATGCAGACTGTCAACACCTATTGCGCTACTTCAATGCTGAGCCAAGTTGTTGATGAAAGAATCTGTCAGTTGCGTCCATGTGGACAAGGCGGCCGCTATCCCGGTTCTGCCTATGCGTCACTGTCATATCAGTATTCCCTGTATAAGTCACAATGTCATGGTATGACAAACTTGTTTTCTGAAGATCAATTATTCTGTCACGTTTGAACTCACTCCCATGCTGAAATTGTGTCCTTTGATGTCAACAAGGCACAATGGCACATTTTTTTTTAACATGTTTCCTCTTTGTTCGAAGCCTCTGCACCTACTGAGCTTGATATAACTTTGACCTGTACACTCACGCAAAAGAGGGCACTGCTGGGCCTACAGGCATGCCATATCTCTTAATCACTTATTATGGTTGCAGTGTTTTAAACATCCTCTGATTTTGAAGTGATTCAGACCACTCCTTCTGATTTTTCACAATCAGTAGTGTATTTTCTAATGATTTAATGTGATTTTTGTGATAATTATTTAGTTCAAAACAAGACAATAATTACAATAAAAATTTAACATTATCAAAGGGGACATCCAGGTCACAGAAATGAACTGTGAAATATTGTGAAAATTTCTTCATTCAATGTATAAGTGGAATTAATGAGCCTGCCGCTATGTGCTTCAGAAGGAGAGAGGCTGGAGATCAGGGAGTAGAGTAGTATTAAACTGTCCCACAGAACTGAAATAAAGATTTGATGAACACTGTATTAAACAATGAAAAAGATATTCATGATAGTGGGAAATGAAGTTGCCTGGCAAACTGTCTGATGCTGGTTCAAGAAATACTCCATTGCCGGAAACCATGATAATTTGGTACATTTGTTTATGAAAGATATTGTGACAAGAAATTTTTTTGGGAAAAATAATCAAATAACCCAAGAAATGAATGATATTTTAAAAAGAAAACGAGATCACCGACAATGCACTGTAGGTGTTGATCATCAGAGAAAGGTGTATGTTTTGTTGGATAGCCATAAGTCATTGGGTTATCCCACCTTGTAAGTTTTGAAGAGGTGTTTGGGATATGAGAGAATTTCAGAAGTATTAAAATGATGTAAAATTTTTGCGAAACAGATGTATAATAGTATTGATAATGCTTTCATGATTCCCTTCCATGATAATATGAATACACAAAATTTTCATTGTGGTTCAGTTATATGGGTTGTATCTTTACCCATGGAAGGGAGGAGCTAAACCAAATAATTCAATTTCCGTCTCCCATATCATTCCATAAGGAGTTACTATCATTAAACTTTTCTCATATTTTCAAACTCACATCATATTTCCATTCCAAAGAGTACATCCATACCTTTATTGATTATTCTTGTAGCTTTATACTAACTGCATTTGTTCCCCAGTTTCAACAACTCTGTTCATTGGTAGATTATTGCATAGCCTGCCATTAGTCTCAATAATTCATAAAAGTGGTGCAGTCTGGTTTACCATCTGTCTATGAACAGTGTAAGTTTCGTTATTTATTGATTTTTTTCTGGAACATAGTTTTTTTTAGGAGGAAACTCGTTTTGTCCTAACATTCATCCATGTGTTTATAAAAACCATCTGAAAACTAATCAGGGTGGCTTGAGGCTTGAACCTGTACTTATTGCCTTTGAGTGTCCATAAGGTGGTGCTAGAACGTAACTAAATTGACCAGTATCTTGACTCATAAAATTCTAACTAAATTTCAATAACACCTCCACACTGATACCTACCATCCTCTCTATGTTAAATGCCTCCCTTCCTTCCATCCTATGCATTTGTGGTGGACACATTTTTTAACAAATATTTTGACAATGTATTAGAAACATTTATATACACTCTATCTATTCAAGAAAGAATTTTTTTGAGCCACATCCCATCTCCCGGTCATCAAAAAACTGCACCGAAGAAGGGTCATAGCACAGATTTCCTTACCCAGCTCAAAACTACCCTTGCATCCTCTATTCTCTGTATCTGGTAATATTTTTACAAACGTCTGAGTTCCTTTTCCACTATTGCCATCACCACCCACCTTGAAACTACAACTTCTCTACTCAGTGATATGCTAAAGGTTCCACTTCTTACATACAGGCATTTGTGCAGTATGAAAAATGAATATAAAATTTATGGTATTCACAAAGAATCGATAAATACTCGGTTGGCCGATTTTCCTTATTCCATTCTTAAATTTGAGTCTTATAGTATGATCTAAATATGAAACATACACCATAATCCTTTCAATATTTATTTAAGTTCTTTATCTCTAATTTTCAGGTAAAATCAGTGAAAACTGGGTCCATATTTTGGTCATGTATGACAGCACTTTCATATTTCTACATGGTAAGCATTTATCATCAAATTTAGAATCTATAGTATGTTCTAATATCTATAGTGTGTTTTAAAATTGCATTTATAAAAAAAATTAGCTGGTGCCCATGACTTCATTCATGTTTGTCAAGAATTTTGTATTGTGTTTTTTGCATGGAGCAACACAACAAAAAGTAGCCTGTTTAACTCCCTGCCAAATCAGCTACCCACCAGTTAAAGTCCCATCAAAATTGGTTCACACACTAAATGTGTTGCATACAAATTATTTATATTTGTTAATAGCTGAAAAATCTGAAAAATGTCATACCGTAAAACATTCTAGCTCATTCAAGAACATTCTAGAAGATTCCAAATATTTTTAGAACACTTTAGTCGAAATATGAAAATGCCCCAGATCAACCACCTTATCTCCCACAACCCCCATAGCTACCGACATGCAGCCACCATAGTGGACAATGGAAGACATGAGGCTACTATCACTTGCAAACACCAGTGGTGTATGGGGTAGTTGTGGCTGTAAATTGAAAAACACACACACACATATATATGTATATGTGTGTGTGTTATGGGAGGTGGGTGCCACCTCCCATAATGTTCTCTTGTTGACGAAGGGTTTTTTTTCCCAAAAATTTCTTTATTATTTGTGTTTGAGTCTTTTGTGTGTGTTCGCGCCCCCACATCCATCATCTAAAGGTAAGTGGTGGCTCATTTCCCTATCCTAATTTGATTCCTTTCCGCTACTTAGCATCTTTTTTCACACAGTCCAGTCACATTAATGTGACCACCACCTACTTTTGACGTCAACGTGAAATAACCAATCACAGAAGGCAGGTGGCAGCACATTATAGAGGAGTGTATAAAAAGGATGTCCTAGGGCATCAGAAAGCATTTCAATCATTGGCGTAATGCAGAAATGTAGCGATTTATCTGACGTCCAAAAGGGCATGATTATTGGCTTTCGGGCCAAGGGTGGAAGCATTTCGGAAACGGCTAATTTTGTGAACTGTTCACGTGCCGCCATGGTGAAAGTATACCGTGCATGGCAATATGGCACTATTCAAAATCAGCAGTGTGGAATAAGTGGTGCACCACGGGCTATAGATGACAGAGGCGAACGATGGCTATGGAGATGCGTTCGAGCAAATAGACGTGAAACTGTTGAGCAACTGACCACCCAGATGAACCAAGGGGCTACCAAGAGTGTATCCTTAACAATGGTTCAACGAACGTTGCTGCGAATGGGCCTCCGCAGCAGACACTTGGTTAATGCACCTATGCTGACTGCTGTTCATCGGAGACGAAGGCTGGAATTTGCCTGCCAGTACCGCAACTGGACGTCCACAGAGTTGTGACAGGTGACTTTTTCCGATGAATCACATTTTATGCTCCATCGGACAGATGGACGTTGGCGCATACGGCGTGAAACATCTGAAAGCAAACACCCTGCAACAATTGCCGGAAGGATACAGGGTGTACGAGGGAGCATTTTGGTTTGGGGAATGTTTTCCTAGCATTCACTGGGTGAACTCATCATTGTGGAAGGTACGATGTATCAGCACAAGTACATATCTGTCCTTGCGGACCATGTCCACCCCTACATGCAAATAATTTTTCCTCAGAATATGGCATCTACCAGCAGGGCAATGCGAGGTGTCATACAGCTCGCAGTGTATGTGCATGGTTCGCAGAGCACCAGGATGAGCTTACCCTACTCCCCTGGCCAGCAAACTCACTGGATTTAAACCCAATCGAGAATCTGTGGGACCACCTCGATCAGGTTGTTCACGCCATGGATCCTCAACCGCATAATCTAGCGCAGCTGGCCATGGCACTGGAGTCGGCATGGCTCAACATCCCAGTGAACACCTTCAGAAACATAATTGACTCTCTTCCTGCACGCCTCGCAGTGGTCCGCTCTGCCAAAGGTGGTTATTCTGGTTTTTGAGAGGTGGTCACATTAATGTGACTGGACTTTGTATATATAGGAATTACAAATTAAAATAGCGAAATGATTCACCGCTTACCTTAGATGATGGTTGCATGGTGTGAACACACAAAAAAGACAAGACACAAATAACATAGGTATTTCGTGTCTTACTCCTTTGTCAACAGGAGAACATTATGAGAGGTGGGTGTTGACATCACCCATCCTCCATAATGTTCTTCTGCTGACAATGGGCACGCCCCAAAAATTTCTTTATCAGTTGTATTTTTTTCTTTTCTGTGTGTTTGCACCCCACATCCATCAACGAAAGGCAAGTGATGGCTCATTTCCCTATCCTAATTAATTCCTCCATATATAGAGAGATAAATTTAATTTCTCTATATATAGAGATAAGATAGGCGGGTCTAGGTGTGATCACATCTTTTCTCCTGCCACTTGCCTCTCACATGACTAATGTTCCTCACTGAAATATTATGCAATTTCATAGTTTTTGTGTTTTTTTTTTGTGTTCATCTCACCGTCCTGCCTTCATCTGTGGTATGTGACAAGTTATTTTTCCCTATCTTTCTTAGTTTTAGTGCCCAGTTCTTTGTTTCCATTGTCATATATATATAGTTACCAGGAAATAATAGGAGCTAATTAGCGGATGGATTTACAAAAAAAAAAAGGGATAGTGACATGAACCACCACTTACCTTAGATGATGGTATCGTGGGTTAACACATAAATAAGCACAAAACACAGGGGAAAAAAATGACTATTTCGAGACTTGGCTCTTCGTAAAAAGGAGAAAATCGAGGAGGGAGGGTGTTGTAGGAGACCGTTTCACAGAATGACCGTTAATCAGGAACATGGTGGGAGTCAATTCAAACAGATGACAGGGAGAGGGGGACAGTGAATTGGAGCTAGTACCTGAGAATGCAAAAAGTGCAGAAAAATATATTAAAATGTTTACAACATAAATTTGAGAAAGTAAAAGTAAATAAGTGAACAAATAAAGTTCAAAAAGTATAATGATAATAATAATAAAAGAATCTATGTAGTTAACCATCACCTCTGGTATGTGGTGGTTCAATATATTGTATACAGTGGACATGGAGGCAAGTAGAGGATAGAGGGAAGGAAAAGTACTAACTGGGTATTATCTCAAACTAGCAGTTACCCGCGACTTCGTCCGCGTTGAAAAGTGTTGTAATATAAGATTTTCTTGAGAGGTCTGGTTGCTCAGTGGTTAGGGCGTCCAACTGGAGATGGAAAAGTCCCCAGCTTGAATTCCAGTCTTGGCGAGGATTTTCAAAGGTCCCTAGCTCGAACTTCACCTCTGGCATAGGTTGGTGTGTGATGTGAATTACGCCAGAATGCTCACTTTGTTCTGATTCAGTGTTGAACTGTGGGTCCTCTATGTCCGGTAGGATTACTGGGTTACGTTAAGAGGCTACGAAAGGGACTGATTCCGGAGACGTAAAGAAGTCTTGTCACCAGGTCAATACGACCATACAGTTTATTTAAGAGCTATTTTTATTAGTAATAGTAGTAATAAATGTTGCAATAAAATAACAAAAATCTATTTATGTTCCACAACTACTTCACTGAATTGATAAAGCAGTAAAAATATTCAGTTTGTAAGGAGTATTTTCAGTTTAATATATCCGTATATACAATATTGAGGATTTGTCTCCTAGGTTTTGGCTATTTTCATAGCCCTAGTTTTCTTAAATTTCTTGGAAATATTTGAATTTCGTTTACCCAACATCTCTTAAAATTACTAATTTCATCACGCGAATAAAAATGAATATAGTTTTAATTAATGGAAGCTCAAAACGTCAAAATATTAGCAATACATTGATGGAATAGACTAAATATCAACAACAAAAAAATACTAACATCCAAACAGCAAATAAATACTTAAGTGGCCCAAGGACGTTCATTTCCATTAGTAAAATTGCGATACTAAAAATGAATATTTTGATTTGCATTGAGTACTGAAAAAAAATCTTTAAAAAAGAAGAACTTAATTTCCTCTTTGAATATTTTTTTTTTTTTTTTAGGATATATTGGTTCCATCAACAGAAATTTACATATTATAGTAGTAAGTATAGTAGTAATTGATTCTTTTATCCATAATAATCAGAGGTATTGCGGTAATGGTTTCTCTATCTCTGGAAACAACTGAATTGCCTATATACCAGTTTACTATAGTTCATTCGTTTCGATCCATTAATTCTGCGCTAAAATATAAATTTCAATATTAAAGTAGTAATAGATTGTTTCTTCATATTCGGTTTCTTATTCTGCATACAGAATATAATGACTACCGGCGAATTACCACTCCGCTTTTCCGCCACTCCACTACGGTATCTGAATAAAACATTGATAAATTTAAAAAATTTACTTCGGGCAACGCCGCATGGTTCTGCTAAATCGTCCAAGCTTAATATAGATCTTTTGATACAATATCGGTACAAAGCGATACATGATGTCACTAAAATGGCGCTCATGAAAGAAGCTGAATAACTAATAATGTTTCAGTACTCATTCTGGCCCAGGCTGCGTTTTAAAATTACCGCTAGAAAATCAAAGCTTCTATCACTCGCACATTAATACATTCACTATATTGTATGTTAGTGACGTCATGAATAGCGAAATAAACTTTACTTATTATTAACGCAGTAAATTAAATACTGAATACGTCTAAAACTACATTCAGCCGCATGAACTATGTCGTCAGCTTCATGACAGTTATTGAGGTAACGTAATTAAAAAATTTATGCTAAAATGCTTTTAACTTACAGTATACAACGGAAAGTCCACAATTCTCTACGATCGTTAATATTGCAGGTCAAATGTACATCGCGATAAAGTTAATTTATTGCTCGTGATTTAGTAAGGTGTATAATGAAATTAATTGTGATAGTAATTTATGATATACTAATTAGGAATTTTGATACAGAAAATTCTGTTACCACTCGAAATGTAGGTCCAGAGCATTTAATGTGTTGAGATGTGTTCGTATCGTTTGATTTTGTAGCGGCAGTATTAGCAGAAATGTGGTTTGGTTGAAATGCTGCCTGGACCAGAATGTTTTTTGTTACAGCAGATGGCAGAAGGAATTTAGTTGTTATGCTCCCTGCAAATGAGGTGTATTGTGTTGTAAACGACTTTCAGTGTTACTTCATGAAACAATAAGTTTCTACATTAGCCCATTGAATACATTCGTTTTAAGTGTAGCGTTCGATAGATATTTGCAGAATATTGAACAATATAATAAGCAGTACTATTCGTACAAAAATTCTTAACAAAAATAAAAAGGGTTAGTTAAGTTTTAAATTTCGGCAAAAATAATTTGTAATACACAGACTGTATAGTAACAAAAAAGAAACAGGAAATAACCGAGATAGAATGGAATCCTTTACATTTTTATAAATACCGTACGACATTTGGGGCACGACCATTTTGCACTTTCAGTGAACCGACTTTCGTGCTGGTATACTCATAGCATTTTACTTTTTTTTCCAAGCTTTGATTTTTTATATTTATTATAACGCATATATTACGAACGAAATTATGGTTAATATTTGATACGTCATAGTATTTTATGTACGCAAATGAAAACATCTCTTTGCGAACTTGACAATACCTACCTTTCTTTTTTTAATTTAAGGTTAAGAACAGATTTATATTTCCTGCTTGTCAAGTGCGTCAGTTTTATGGCTTTTAAACTAAACACAAACTTGCATATGTAAGTAGGTTTTTGCTATTATTTCTGACTTTGAGAAGTAGTGTTTGAGATTTACTTAAAAAGCAAAGAGTAAACGTGGCACGGCTATCTACGGAGTAGGAAACTCTTTGTTGCTTCCGAATTGATATTAATGGCAATTTCTAAAAGAACTATGCGTTTTTGCGGGATAAAATCTATCCTATTGCACTTCGCACGCAATTAACTGACTTCATGCCAAATTTCATTCAAATATGTTGAGTTATTAAGGCGTGATTGAATGCCAACGTACATCCAAACATACATCCGAACTTTCTCATTTTCTCATTTATAGATATATAGATTGAGACCAGGAGGTGGCCTTGTGCCTAGTTTGTATTGGTAGGCAATTTCCCACCTTCTGAGTTCAGAGGAGCTGCTGTTTGGGAGGACTCTGATAGCACAGACCGTGAAACAAGAATTGAAATTATTAGTCATGGGAGATGGCATGGATAGCTACTGGATGATTTGGATTCCGATTGAAAACTGTCTGACAGTGGTCATTCATTCTAATGGCTAATGGAATGGTAGTCAAACCTATGTAGGAAGCCAGGCGGTGTTTGAAGGTTAGCTGGTATGTTACGTGGGAGTTTTCACAGATGGCTTGTCCTATGATAAGAAAGTTCTCACCTCTGATAGGGTTGGTGAAAGTTGTGAAGGCATGGTGAATGTCGCACATCTTACAATGGGGTCTATTACATGGGAGGGATCCTTGGGGCTGTCTGATGGGAGGAGGAAGATTGTGTTTGTGGACTAGTAGCTGGCTGAAGTTGGGAGTTGGGAGGCCTACTGAAACATGTTCTGGGAGGGCCAGGGAGGATTTTTGGAAGAATGTATCTCATTTCTTGGCAGGTTAGCAAAAAATCATAACCCTGCCGGAGGGTTTTATTGATTGATTCAAGGCCAGGGAAGTATTGTGTAACCAGGACTAGGCTATGGTTGGTTTCAGGGGGTTTGGAGCAGTCAATAGGAAGAGCAGGTTGCAATGTGGCTCATGAAAGTTGGTTGTGAACCAAAGCTGGGGGATAATTGCGGGATACCAGTGCTTGTGGGATGTTTGAATATTCCATAAGGAAATTCTGATTGCTGCATATATGACTGCCTCGAATGCCAAGACTGTAAGGTTGGGAACGTTAGTTATGAAACGGATGGCAGCTGTCAAAATGGAGGTACTGCTATGAGTTGGTGTGGACTGAGGTGCTGAGGTGACCATTGGAAAGGGATAGGTCCACATCCAAGAATGTGGCCTTGGTGTGGAAGTAGGTCCATGTGAAATTCACCCAGTTATTAAAGTTAATTAGATTATCCAGAAAATTTAGAAAGGTGTTTTCTCCATGTGTCCATATCATAAAAATGTCATCTATGAACCTCAGACACAGGGGGACGTTCTCTAAAAACATCTGTTCCAGTCAGCCCATGAAGAGATTAGTATAAGAGGGGGCCAAGCGAGTGACCATGGCAGTGCCATGGTTTTGGTGGTAGATATTGCCTTCAAAGGAGAAGTAGTTGTTGAGTATCAGTTCAGCCAAGGTGGTGAGGAAAGATGTACAAGGGCAGCTGTTGGTAGGGTGTTTATCTAGAAAAAATTCCATAGCGCTAAGGCCGTGCCAATGTGGAATGTGTGTGTACAGTGATGTTACATCAATGGTTACCACTATGGAGTTGTAAGGAAGTGGTGTAGGTATGGTGGAAAGACGGAAAAGAAAGTGTTGTATGTCCTTGATGTGGGATGGGAGCTGAGAGACTATAGATTGTAGGTGCTGGTCCACCAAAGCAGAGATTCGTTAATAGGAGATCCATCAGCTGCAATAATGGGGCTTATGGTTTTTGAGAAGGAGGTAAAGGGTAGGCATGCGTGGATTTTGGAGTAAGGAGAGAGATCGACTGTGGGCTGAGACCTTGGAGGGGCCCATTGAACTGTACATATTCCTGTATTTTTTGGTGACTTCTGGTGTTGATCTTCAGCAAGGTGGCAGTAATTGTTGGCATCTGATAACTGACGAAGGGTGTGAAATAAAGGGTGTGAAGGGTGTGAAATAAAAATAATAATAAAAAAAAAATGTGGACATTAAAAACAAGCAAATTTTGAAGTTAGAACTACAAAAAGATAGGCTCTGGTGAGCGACGGTTCTTTGGGAAAAGGTGGGGGGGGGGGGGGGGAAATCGATGCTATCTTAAATTTAGTCCTGGTGGTGTCTGATAAGCCACTTCCCACCTCCTGAGTTCAGAGAGGACTCTGATGGCGTGGACTGCAAAACATGTATTGAAAGTGTTGGTGCCATGAGTGGTGGCATGATAAGATACAGGGTGGTCAGTGTTCTCTCTCTCTCTCTCTCTCTCTCTCTCTCTCTCTCTCTCTCTCTCACATACACACACACACACACACACACACACACACACACACACACACACACAGATAGGGAAATGAGCCACCACTTACCTTTAAATGGTGGATGTGGGTTGTGAACACACAGAAAAGACAAAAACACACATCGTACAGAAATTTTCTGAACGAGCCCTTTGTTAACAGGAGAACATTATGGGAGGTGGGTGTTGTGGGAGATTACCTCACAGAAAGACTGTTGGCCAGGAAAAAATAATATAATTACCTTTCAGGTCTTTAATGCAGTGGATCCACATTTACCTGTGAAGGGCAGTCAAAAAGTTCCCGGAATTCTGTTGTAGTGTTGGCAGTCAAAACGTTCCTAGAATTATGTCATCGTATTGGCATTTGTGATGCAGTTGTTATGAGTTTGACAGGTCTGAACTAGTCATAACAGGCAGTGTGACTCCAGTGTAGCTGAAGGTAGGTGTGTGTGGAAATCAGTTGGCATGATGTCGCAGTTGAGCAAAGGGCGAACATCAAGTTTATGTGCAGATTAGGGAAAATGTGCTTCAGAGACTTTGTTAGCCTTACAAACAGTTTACGATGACAATTTGTTAAAAAAAAAAAACGGCCATTTACGAATGGTTTTCAAGATTTAATGGTGGACGGAATCGCTGGAAGACGAGAGTCGCAGTGGGAGACCTTCAATCTCCAGAAATGAAGTAATGGTCGAGGAAGTGAAACTGTTAATCAGATCA
>JARYHS010013630.1:291995529-292039519 GCA_031002005.1 Vandiemenella viatica | reverse complement strand
CCATGTGACCTCAACAACTGCTTCACAGTCAGAACCATTAGAGTACTTCCAGATACCACTTCCCAATTTGAACTCCTCAGGTGGAAATTGACCTATCAACACATTCAGCAGATTTGACACTCTAAAGGCCTCAGTTTCAGATAATGCTTCTATATTCACTCTGTTATACCCATCACTGGCCAGTAAAATGGATTTATATTCAAAATTTATTTTCTATTTTTATTATTTCTCCTTTTAAATGACCCATTTCACTTTCTTGAAATTAATATTTGTGATTATATTATCGTTGTTCCCCCCACCACCTCCAACTCTCAATTTCATTCTGTGAGCTCAGCCACATGTTTCTGTCTACTTGATAAAGGGTTAACCTCAAAATATAGTGAGATATGTGTGTTTGTATGTTATTTTGTGTTGCTGCTCTCCTCCGTTCAACTTTGGTTAGTGTTGGATATAATTTATCTTTCCTTGGCAGGTCTTTCACTCCGTCATTACGAAATATTACATATGATAACTGATTAAAGGTCAACAAAATGCATAAATTGTGTAAACTTAATGTCTGTAAGCAAATTCCAGTTCTGAAAGGGGTCCGAGACAGAATGAGACTGAGAAATAAGATAGGGAAAGTTATGAGTTAAATTATGAGTAAAAGTACTAAGCCAGACTAATAATTAGGAAAGAAATACTAAAGTGGAAGTTTATAACATGCTGACTTCAGAGCATGATTGTGGCATAAGTATGGGTCATTTAGAAAAAAAAGCATCAAGGTAGAAAATGTTTAGCAAATTTCTAAAGTTTCTTATTAATTGACAAGGAAGTTTAATCGTGTGACATAATCAATGTATTACCATAGCAATGAGAAGCCACAAGCGAAGTCAAGATATAGAAAGGAAAATTAAATAAACACTTCTTTAGAGAAGTTAGAAGTGTTAAAATATCTAAAATAATTTATAAGGCAAGGTTAGGAAGTTTAAGGAATGCTAGGGAATACAGATACACAATTAGACTCATTTCGAGAAAAATTAACAAGAGTGATTGGGTCATGTGACCCCTTGGCCAGCCTATGTTACAATTGGTACTTGACTACTTCCTGAAAATAGTTTTAAATTGTTTATTGGTAACCCTTATTCACAGAGTACAGAGATTTTTTGACGAAAGTACCTAATTTAGCGTAAAATTCAAAGTAAAATTTAAAGAATTTAAAAGCACCCAAAATGTTCCTTTGCTGCCTGGTGCGGGCAACGACACTCGTAGTGTCACACGTCTGTAAAAGCTGCAGCTGCAAACAGAGCGTTTCCTATTAACCAAGTTTTCAACTATTTTTATTATTTGTTGCTGTTACTTCTTGTTATTAATGAAAGTTCATTTTGAATATAAAATGAGGACAATTTGTAAAAGCCTACAGCGGAAAAATGTTATGAAGCATACATCTTACTGTCACTTGCAAGTAAGAAACAATAATTTTGGTATTAAACAGCCATTGGGATTTTTTTTCTCAAAAACTAGGCCCCATTTGAAGAAACGACTGTACATGGACATTTGGCATAAATAACCTTCAACATACACTCGGGAGAGAAAAATCCGTTCTTAACATGTTTGATGGTATCCTTGTTAGGGAAGGAATCACTAAATTTAAATATACTCTGTCCTCCAGGTTAAGAGGATGAGCGGGTGATTAGTACCCAACTATTGCAAAAACTTAAATACTTTCAATGGTCACACCACTTCCTCATATTTATTGCAGAATATGTCCCAAAAGAAATGAAAATTGAAGAATAAAAATCTCTGAACAATCAGAATAATCGACAGGTGCAAACAGTCAGTATTAGTTGTACTATTAGGTGACTAAATTTCTATAGAGTATTGGTAATAGCCCTATTGAAAAGTAGTGGAACATACGGAGAAAAAAATCTGTAATTTAAATGGAAGGGTACTTAATAGGCTCAAATCCATGAATTCTTTTTACACAATGGTAGTGATAAATTGATATGTAAACAAGATGGAAAAAGCTAAAGAAACTTCCAAATAAGATAACAAAAATAAATATTTAAAATTCACCTACTGGAAGATGAAATTGTCAAAAATTTATATCAAAGAAAGCTGAACCAATTTGAACATCTAGAACAAAACAGAATATCAATGAAGAATGGGATAATATGAAGGATTGTGTCCAAAAAAATAGCCAAAGTTAGAAAAGAAGAAATACACTGGAGAATTAGGTGCATAAAAATTTGGTCACAGGAAGTAGAGGAAATAGTTAAAGATAAACAGAAACCCTATAAAAAACAGTTGGCAACTCAGAAATGTAGGGAATAGCATAAAAGAAAGAGGAATCACGTATAAGAGTCTGGTTAGAAAAACACATCAGTCATATAGAACATTTGCACGGAAGATAAACTCTATTATATAAAATCATGAAATCATTTAGTGAGGCACAACTAGATGTATTTAATTAACGCAAAGGAATCAGTAGATTGTTATAAAATATTATGGTATAATGAAACCTTGGAAACACATTACGATACCAAAATGAAACAAATGTGAGTTGTCTACGTAGATGATATAAACATGTGTGAATTGACAAAGGCAATAAGAAGGAAGGCAACACAACTTTATAGCATGTATGTTGCATTGCTGAAATAAAGAGGTTGTAACATAGTGGTTACCTATCACCAATCCAAAGTACCACCTGAGTAGCAAAGTGATGCACTGTTAGTCGAGACGGGACTGCGGCGCGTGTTGGGAGTATGTCCGTGTGTGAGTGTTTGGTTTGGAGGCGAGTACTGCCTGAAATGGTATTGCTGGAGTTATGCCTAATGAGAAATGTGTGTAAAGTGATGATGAGAGATAAAAGTACATTCATAATTACAAGTGGATTGAAGAGCTTAAATGATTAACTGTGATGCAGAGGAAGATGAGGAATGTGGACTGCAACTAATGATGTGAGTGATTTTATAATTCGTCAACTAGCGCTAATTTTTCTCCAAAGGACTTTGCGGCTTTGATAAAGACATAGAAATTAATTATTTGGTGGTGCTCAATCCATTCTGCGTGCATCAGTGGGACTAGCAATAAACTTTCATTATTGTGGTCTATTTTAATTTGTGTGCTTACTTTACAGCGATATTACCACCCCAGAATGTACTATGTTCCACTCCTGGCGACTGCTGCAAATAACTAACTACAAGGGTGACCCACAAACTAATGCACCATATTTTTTTTCTTCAACAACTATTTACTGAACAGAATAAAACTTAGACACAAGAAAGAATGCCATTTATTTACACTGCCTATTTTTCCACATAATCTCCTTCCCGTTCTATGGCCTTCCTCCAGTGAGACACAAGAGCATGTATGCCCTGGTGGTACCACTCTTTGTTCTATTCACGAAGCCATTTCTTCATTATGAGAATCACCTCTTTGTCATCCTCAAATTGTCTCCCACAAATGGCATTTTCAATGGCCTAAACTAGTGAAAGTATGAGGGAGCTAGGTCAGGGCTATAGGTTGGATGGGTTAACACTGTCCATTCCTGTTTGGTTATGTGTTCCAATGTCCTCATATTTAGTGTGAGGCATTAGTTATCATGTTGAAGCAAACAATCACCTGGGTTGTTATGGCGTCCAAGTGCTGGAAGTGCTTCTTGAGTTTGGTTAATGTGTTCACATCTGCCTCAGAATTATTGGTGGTGCCTCTTGGCATCACATCAATGAGTAAGACTCCATCACAATCCCAAAACACAGTGATCATGACCTTACCAGCAGAAGCATTTGCTTTGAATTTTTTCTTCTGTCTAGAGTCAGGATGGCGCCATTCCATCAACTGCCATTTTGTTTCGGGCTCAAAATGGTGAAACCTTTATGGTACTGACATTGCTCTAGTCTCGAACGAAGGTTGGTGACAACACGTTAAGACATTGTTCTTGGAACTGATTGAATTTCCGATGTTATGTTGAGCTTCAACTGTTCATTTTTGAATACCTTACATTTAAGATATCCCAATTTAAAAAAAATAATCAAATGAACTGAGATCTGGACTCCACGCAGGGCAGTTGATGTTATCTCTCCATGAAATCACCTTATTTGGGAATAACTTGTTCACAGCTTTAACTGACAGGTCAGATGTATGGCAAGTGGTCCCATCTTGGTGAAACCATGTCCTCAAAATAAATCCTTAAAGTTTGGGTAAAGCTGGAGCCAAAATTTTTTGTAACATTTCACAATAACAGTCCGTATTCACAGTGAGTGCATGTCCCCTTCGATCTTCATAAAAATAAAGACCTGTGATTCCTTTACCGGACATTGCAGCCGATACAACAACGTTTCGACTGTGGAGTTTTCTGGTGCTTTAGTTTAAGATTTTCATTAGACCAGTATTGGCAATTCTGTTTGTTGACATAACCATTCAAGTGGAAGATTGCTTCATTATTAAACAGAATGTTCTTGAAGCTGTGGAATTGATTTAGCATTTTATTGCAAAGTATGCTGATTAGTGAGATCAGTATCTTCGATTCTTGAACTAACTGAATTTTGTATGCTATAATATGCAAATCTTCCTTCGAAATTAATTGCTAAGACGATTTATTGATATTGAGTTTCTTACCTCATTTGCAAATTGATAGCGATGAGTTCTGAAATACAGACTCCTGCACCTTTTCAATCGTTTATTCATCTCTGACAATTCGTGGGCAAGCTGTGGTTTGAATTTTTATTGTCCGAACCTGTGTTTCAAATATTCTGATCTACTATCTAATAGAATAGTCACTTGGTGTAACAAGTGATCAATATTTCAAAGAATACAAACATTGAACAGCAATAATGGAACCATTGTTACAATAATAAGCACGCACGCAAAAAATGTGCGATGTTTTCCCGGATATAGTTCCATTGTGACTAAAACTTCACATAACAATGCATGTTTCTATACTAACCCCGCTTTCGTGCGCATGCGCTAAATGACGTTGCCTAAAAGTAAAACCCCACTACTCTTACTGGACACACTGATGTTATGTGTGTTATAATGTATTTGTTGTTAGTGAAATGCGTCAATTTATGACGCGGACTTGGGGGACCATTCCGGTATTCATTCTGATTGACTGAGGAAAATCGCCTAAAAATCACACTCAGGATGGCAGGTATGTGTGGGCCTGAAGTTGTACCTCCCTGATCCAGTGTGCAGTGCTTTAGCACACAGAGCCAGAGGCACACTGGTGGCTTAACTATCAATAAATATGTATGACCAATAAGAATTCTGCAGTTCCTGTTCATATTTTGTGGCTTCATCAGTCCTCTGATAAAAATCACAGAAAAATAAATTTCAATAACTAGATACGGCTCCACCTGTAGAACCTACATAATATATACTCTGAAAGTAAAATTCTCAACAGAATGGTGAACAACATTACAGTAATACTCAATGAAGTCTTAGCAAAGCACAATGTGGTTCCAAAGTACATCGATTTACACTAGTATCCTCAGTGTAAAACAGCTACACAAGTACAGTTGTTAAAGATCATGCAAAGGCATTAGATTTAATAAACCTTTATAAGTACTGTTATTTCTTTCTTATGTGCTTCTCTCCCCTCACTTTTTTTGTATGTGTTTCAATATTTGATTCCATGGGCTGAGATCCAAGGAGACCTGCAGAGTAGAGGTGGGCAAAGTGACTCACTAAAAAGAGCGGTGTTCATTTGATCACTCTACGAAAAGAACTAGTTCTTTTCAATGGTTCACCAGTTCACTTTAAGAAAAATGAGCAGTTATATCCATTTTGAGTGTAGTATCTGTTTGTTTTACTTACATTTATACTGATTACTTAGGTTAATCTCACATTGGTTATTTTCATTTATTTTTTATTTATTCTGAAACATTTTTGTTTCTTAATACTACAGGATTACTTTCATGCATAAAAGGCCATATGTAAGAGTAAATGAAATATTGTTCGGTTTACTGGGAATATTTGAGCATAGATAATTTTACATTAATTAATTAACAAACACAAAGTACAATCAATTTTAAAGAACTTTTTGCTTTAAATGAAATGAAGGTTACTGTTCACAAGTAAAATTTTACTTATTTTGCCATTCAGCAACCTACTTCTTTTTTCATTGCAAATTTATCCAGCTTTTGAAAATATTCTTTCACAAGGCACGCTTGTAGCCGGAATACACAAAGAGAAACAGAAAGAGAAGCGGAGCGGGACGTCAGATTCGAAAGAACCAGCTCCCCATTGGCACTGCTCCGCGCGGTGCTGAGTGATTGCGAACGAACTAGCTCTTTTGGTGGTGAGCGATTGAATCAGAGAAGGTTGTAAACGACCTAGCTCTTTCCGTGCTGAGCCATGGGATCAAAGAATGTTGCGAACGAACTAGCTCTTCTCGATCTTCGGGATTTCTTATTCTTTCAAAGCGGAGTGGATAAACAATGAACGACGAGGAACAGAGAACAAACGTGAGTCGGGCCGTGGGCGACAGTAGCAAAGCCGAAACCGACTTATTGTTGGCGCACACTTGATTGAAGTTCAATCGAGACCGACACACCACCGTCATTACGGCTTCCAAGAAGAACTACCGCTCACTTTTAGTGAGCGACTGCTCACTCACTCTTTCAAAAGAGCTGTTCTAAAGAACTGGTTCACTCACGAATGAAGCATTTCTACTGCAGAGCATGAGCTCTTTTCAGCCAATATTTGTTTAAAACTTTCATCCTATTTGTTCCTCTGGTTTTTTGTTTCATTTTACAATATTTTCTCAACATAGAATGAAGCTATAATTTTACCACATTCCACTTACACATTCATTCCATACACTTATTTACACTTACTAGCCACAGAATTAACAAGTAATTCAATGGCTAATTCTATGGCTTTATAATTATTTCTTTAATATATTATTTTTTATGCAATGAAGATAGTAATGGTTGGTACTGAATAAGATAATTTTGTTTTCTTTCCACACATGTTTTTATAAACCTATTAAATCTCTTTTACTGCTTAAAGCTTTTATTCTGAATAAGAACATGTATCTTGATTTTCTTGAGGGCAAGGATATTACAGGAAATGAGTGTCAGCAAACAGGTTTCACATGCCTTCTCTGTTAATCTATGTCTCCTTTTATTTCTAACTTCATCTGCTATGTCATATCTGCTGAGTCATAAACCAGTTCAGATGACTTCCTCATGTGTAAAACAAGGCTAACAAATTATCTTCTTCAATTTTAATAATTTTGCAACCTATTATCAAATAATGAATTCTACGATTTATTTTCTGGTGGTGATGAGGGTGGGTTAGGGGAGTAAATAGCCCCGTCCCCCCCTCAATAAAAAAAAAAGTTCATTGAGGGAAAACATTGATTTCAATGCAATTTCTCATATGAAAGGGTAAAGTTAAAATCTAACAACATAATTATTCAATTTCAGAAAATGAACAATACTATTTTTAAAGAATAGTAAATACAAATTTTTTTTAAAAAAGCATACACTACACATATACCCAAATAAAAGTTTAAGAGATAATGAAACTATCACACTTATATCACCTGTTATTCTGCAGCACTGATTCCAATAATTTTGAAGTATGTCAAAAAAAGTTTAAAGTGTTAAATTTTTTAACTGCAGAAAAAAAAGTTTGAGTGGGTGCTATTTAACCCTCAAAATGATTTTGTAAAGGAAAAATTTAAATTTTCAAAATTCCTAAAAGCCATTTCAAAAGAAACAAAAACAGAAAATTACATAGTTTACATGTAGATATAAACATAACTGCCAAAGTAAACTTACCTTTAGCTCTCCAAATTTATAGTAACTCAGTTTGTACATAAGACAATTCAAAAGGGTTGGTGTACCCTCAGCGTCAATTCTAAATTCGCCACGGTCCGTAAAATAATCACTTTCCTGTAAAAAAATCAATATTATACTTATTTGTCAACTATTCATAAACAGTATAACTGAAAACAGACCTGAAATACATACTCTGATATCCTTAGGGTGTTCACCTTCAGCAATTCTCACCATCCACAAGAACTTGTTGATGTCATCCCCAGAATACCCAATAACACCACCAAATATAACAAGGACATAATCTACATCTAAGGAAAGCATTATTTTATAAGCTTCACTTTCATTTGACGACATAGCTTTACCCACCTGAAACAACACACAATAAGTTAATTATTGCACAAGGCCCTTAAATCTTTTATACCTTGTGAAGTAGATCACTTTAACCCGTCTCAATAAAATAAATATAATATACACGTAAATCACAACATACCAAGGCAATATGGCTGTTGTTCCATGTATTATTATCAACTAATGTTGTACGATTAGCCATGCCTGCTATCTGATAGCCATAATCCCACCAACTCATAACTCTAGCATCACTGTTTGTATTTTGTGATAACCAGTAATATGCTTCTCGAAAATCATCTAATATCTGTCTCGATCTGAAAACAAACAAATTTTCAGTTATTTATAATAACTCTGAAGTTCTTCATTTGATATGGAACTAAACTAGTAGACTAGAACATATAAATCAGGGTACTGAAAGGAAAAATCACCCCAGATGATGACAGGATGGCACAGAGAATCAAAAACATGGAGATAAAGCAATGTAACACTTTTTTGGCATAAATTCTTAAGTCAGCAGAAAAAAATGATGTCCATTGTGGATGAGTGTAACATATTTTTGTGCCTTTCTTCCATCATCTGTGTTAGGTAATCGTTTCTTTCTCTGTGCTATGAAAACTCAATATAGTAGCAAATAAAACAACAAGAGCAATTAATTTTGTGTACCTGCAATACTTTAGCCAAGGATATTGGTTTTGAGGTGGTATTTTATTTATTTATTTATTTATTGAAGAGGAGGGTGGGGGGAGGCGATAAGGTTGCAACTCAATTATAAAATAATTCAGAGAGTGGCAGAATGTTAAAATAATAATACCTATATGGAAAACAGAGAGAAAAGGGTTGATGATAGGAAATACCTGGAACAAAAAGAAGAGAGTCACAAGGTAAGATAATCTAGTAATGATCGGCAGATGAAGATTGTGGTGGATTAAATAACATTTCATGGAGAATTGGAGCGTTACAGATGTGAAGGTAATACAATTAGAGGCATCAGATAGTGATCACTGCCTAGTGTTAATAAAGGTATGGAAACTGAAAGATGGGAAGAAGAGCCTGAAGAGGAGTACCAAAAAATCTTAATTAGCATGATAACCAAAGGGGAAGTGGGGAAACCTGAAGAAGAGTGGGAAGATTTTAAAAGGACATTGTTGTAATGGCTGAAACAGGGTGTGGAAGGACTAACAAGAGACTGCATGGTGGCTAGAGTAAAAGAATCAGTACAACAGAAAAATTGGGATTTTAGAGGATGGTTCAAGTGGAAGGTCTTGCAGACAAGAGATAAATATATATAGAAAAAGGAGGAGGCCAAAAGAATGGCAGCAGAGGAGATGAGGAAATGGAATGAGATAATGGAAGAAGATGGCAGAGATAAAAAGAAAGTACTATATGAAACAGTAAAAACAAAGAGGAATATTCTAATCAAAAACCTCAGTACACTGGATGAGAAAGGAATGAATATATATATATATATATATAGGAAGGATAGGGAAATATGACCCAACACTTACCACAGATGAAGGCGGCTGGGACGACGAACAAAAAACAAACACAAGAGAAGTGCAATATTTCGGCCTACAGCAGCCTTAAACGTGCAGAAGGTGAAGCACCAGGCGCCGTCACATGTGTACACATAGACGGCCGACTGGTGCTTCACCTTCTGCACGTTTAAGGCTGCTGTAGGCCGAAATATTGCGCTTCTCTTGTGTTTGTTTTTTGTTCGTCGTCCCAGCCGCCTTCATCTGTGGTAAGTGTTGGGTCATATTTCCCTATCCTTCCTTAATTTTATTGCCTTAAAGCTTTTTCCTGCTCATTGTTATTATATATATATATATATATATATAAACGGGAAAACTAAAAATGTGGAAGGAGTTGAAGCTTTGCTGAACCAAACTGGACACAGGATGAGACAGTACTGCCAACAAGAAGGGGAGATGGAAAGATGAAAGGCGGAAAGGCACCAGGCATTGAGTGAGTGTGGAAATGGTAAGAGCAGAAGGCATAGTAGGGAAGCAGTGGTCATGTCATGAAATGAGAACTATATCGAAGGAGAAGTCAACCCCAGAAGATTTTCTTCAAAAACTAGGAAAAAGTTTAAGAATTACAAAGCAATCAAACTGATGTGCCAAGTTTTACAAGAAAAATTTAGATAAAAGAATACGCAACATGGATGATAAAGATCTAAGAGAAGAGCAATATGGCTTCAGTCTAGATGGATCAGCGGTAGACTTGATATTTGCAATGAGACCGAAGGATCTGTTGTTGGTTTTTCTTGATATTGAGAGAGCATCTGATTGCATACACAGCAGAAAGCATGGAAGCCATGGAAAACAGAGGAGTTCAAAGAGAAACAATCAGAAGAGTGACACAATTATACCAAAGAAGTGTAAGCTAATGGAAATAGGGAATGAAATAATAGATAGGCTTGAACAAAGAAGTAGGCTAAAATAAGGAATTCTCTAGTCAGTAGTTTTCATGTTAGTCATGGATGATATAATGGAGAAGGAAGCAGGGTGTATGGTAGAGTAAAACATGAGATGATGGCTTTCATTGAAAACCTGCTGATCAGGGGAAGTGGTGAAGAGGAAGTTCAACTGTGGTTGGATGTATGGGCAGACAGTGTGGGTGAATATGATAAATTTAATGTGAAGAAAAGGGAGTACATGGTCACAACAAGAAAGAAGAACAGTATAATCACATGATTTGTGATGGCAGAACATCTGAAGAAGGCGAATAGTTTCAAATATCTGGAAAATGTTGTAAAGAAAAGTGGAAGGAACATGAGGGAAGCAGGCAGAAACATTTTTAATAAGCGTCTGGAGCCTGATATTGAACATAAATGCACCACAGAGAAGTAAGTGAGTAATTTATCGTACATACTACACTGACCGACAACACCCAGATGGAGTTGTGATAAATGAATGAAATTATGCAAATTTGCTGTGTTTTTTTGCGTATAAGTGATGAACAGTGTGGTGTAACATCACTTTTCATTCTACAAGTTCTTGTTGGCCAAGTATGTAAAGGCAAAGAGTGATGACCGTCTACACCCAAATGTTTGATTATGAAAGAGGTCGGAGAATTGATGTGTTTGAAATGGGTACGTCGTCTCGTGAAATCTCCCAAAGGATAGTGTGATGTTAGTATACATACTTATTACACAGTGGATGAAAGAAGGCTCTAGTACTCCTAAAGCAGGCACAGGTCCATACAGCAGGACAATACGTGAATACCGCCAAATTGTGTGGTTATTGATGGCAGACGGGTGACTGCAGGCCAGATTCAAGCAGTGGTTATAGAGTGTCACCCCCTGGATGATTGTAAACCAATTGTTTGATGCAGGGTTACACTCTCTGATCCCTACGCAAAGTGTTCCATTAACCTGATTTCATTGCCAGCATTGTCTAACCTGGTGTAATGCAAAACACAAATGGACACACGAATAGCATACATTTGCGTTTACCAGGTGTGTAAATATGAAACCGGAATTTGCCGATAGATGGCTGTAGCGATCAAAGCAGTTACCGCCCGATTGCGCCATTGCCACCCGTTTCTTTTGTCGACAGCCGGCCGTGATTTTCCACTCCCGACAATACAAGTTTCATACGATAGTGCGGTTTTTAACACTGTTGAAGATGTCGACTTTTGTGCCCACAAACTACGATTTGCGGACATCGTTGATTTTCTGTTTTCATTTAAAGAAAACTGCTGCAGAATCGCATCGAATGCTTGTCGAAGCTTACGGCGAGCGTGCTCTCGGGAAAACACAGTGTTTCGAGTGGTTTAAAAAATTCAGAAGTGGAGATTTTGACATCAGCAATGAAGACCGTGGAAGACCTCCGAAGAAGTTTGAAGACAGTGAGTTGCAAGCATTGTTGGATGAGGATGATGCTCAAACGCAACAACAACTTGCAGATCAATTGAATGTGACACGGGAAGCTGTTTCCATACGTTTAAAAGCGATGGGAAAAATCCAGAAGATGGGAAAATGGCTTCCACATGAACTGACTGACAGACAGCAAGAAAACCGAAAAACCACTTGTGAAATGCTGCTCGCCAGATATAAAAGAAAATCATTTCTCCATAGAATTGTGACTGGTGATGAAAAGTGGATATATTTCGAGAACCCTAAGTGGAAAAAATCATGGGTATCTCCAGGTGAACCGTCAACGTCAGTTTCAAGGCCAAATCGCTATGGAAAGAAGACAATGCTCTGTGTTTGGTGGGATCAAAGTGGTGTGATCTACTACGAGCTTCTAAAACCTGGCGAAACTGTTAACAGTGAACGTTATCAACAGCAAATACTCAGTTTGAACCAAGCATTGCGGGAAAAACGGCCAGAATACCAGAAAAGACAACACAAAGTGATCTTGCTTCACGACAACGCACCATCACACACATCAAAACCAGTCAAGGAAATGATCGAGTTGCTTAGTTGGGAGATACTGACGCATGCGGCTTACTCGCCTGACCTTGCGCCGTCGGATTACTATCTCTTCGCGTCGATGGGACACGCACTCGCCGAGCAGCGCTTCAGTTCTTACGAAAATGTGCGGAAATGGCTTGATGACTGGTTTGCATCAAAGGAGAAATTTTTTTTTTTTGCGTGGCATTCATAAATTACCGGAGAGATGGGAAAAATGTATATCTTGCAATGGACAATATTTTGAATAAGGTATGTCGAACCATTTTTATGCAATGAACGTGTGTTTTTGATCAAAAAATTCCGGTTTCATATTTACACACCTGGTAGAGATGAGAGACATGTCTCGTTTCTTTCAGTGGCAAAGTAATAATCAACAACATGTATGCAGGTGTAGCGGAGAAACGGTGAACCCTGATGTGACTTCAGAATGTCACACAGGTCCAGCCACTGACATCATAAGTTTCGACGACAGGACTGAGTTGGCTGTTGTTGAAGGCACAATGACAGCCCATCAATATATGGACAGGGTGCTGTTCCCTATTGTGATACCCTTCATGTCCACCATCTAAACCACATCGACCCCTTAATGTCCACCATCTTCCAACAGGATAATGTCCATTCTCATATTGTGGCCATCACAACGCAAGCCTTGGAAGGGGTTGCAATCACACTTTAGACTGCAAGGTCCCCAGATTTTGTCGTATAACCTAAATTTTGTTAAAAAACTGCCAAAATTGGTTTAAAGAGTGTTGAACAAATTTCAATACAACAGTAAAGTAAGTTTAGTTTTGTTTGTTTGTAGTTTTCAAGTGATAAATTGATATAAACAATGAAATTCGATCAAAATGTTTGTAAACATTGGTCATATAAAGGAATCAGCCTATCTTTGCATAGAAAACTCTGCATTCATGTTCAGAGGTACAGTAGGTCATAAGGATTATAATGAGGTATGACACTGTGTAGAGATAAAATACTACAGACAAGATATTTGATTTTGTCACTCAATTACCCACTTGTAGCAAACATTGAAAATAAACAGTTAAATAATTCCTAAGCCCTCAAATTTCAAGCTACCAAATAGATTTATAGCTTAAAATATATGCTGAATTTTAAAATACATTATATAAAAATTTTAAATCTGTAGGTAAAAGTTAAGTAACACTTTGGTATAATTTTGTACAAAAATTACGAATCCAAGAAAAGAACATTAGTTTTCACATAGTGTAATTTGGTTAGATACACAGGGGAGAGTATATTTAAAAGAAAGTAGATTTTTTTCTGAGCATAAAAATTAATGAACATGTTTTTGTAAAAATCGATGCAATACTCTGGTTATAATAGAAAAAAGTAAATTCATGATAATTTCAGGGAAACGGATGCTGGAAGGTGCACGATTCAGTGAGATAGATTTAGAAGGAATTAAAAGGAATTAGGGAAACAAAAGGAAGGCGACTAAATAGCAATTATAGCAGTGGGACAGCATCACTACCATATAGAAAATTGCATTCTGAAACGTTTAAAACATATTTTAGTCCTGCAGCATTAATACTTCATGGGAGATACAGAATATTGAGAAACTAGTAAACAAGCCAGTTTGTACACCAAAAGATTGGGAAGAATTAGCAGATCGTTATAAACGAAGATACAGCATCGTAGCTCAAATACTCTGAAGGTGAGTGAATTTTAGGTGTCATCACTTCAATGATGTTTTAAAGCTATACCGCTAAAGCTACAGAAATTGTTACAAGGATTGATTTTGACGTTTAGGTAATGGACTACCTCCTACAAAAATTTCAAGTCAATCCGAGGAAAAGAGGTTCAGATATTTCACAATTTCCCAGACAAATGCGCAATTTATCCGATCAGAACTGGTCGTCTATAAAGGGAGCCCTGGAAGCTGGAGTGTGGACAGTCATTGAAAACACTCGGGGAGTAAGTCAGGTGCAGCATACAGCCGATTTGGCGCAATAGGTAGCGCGTAGGCAACCTGTTAGACCAGAAATGCAGCAGGCTGCTATGCAGCCATATTTACATTATTTTCAAATGATACTGTAGGAGTGGTCATACTCATGATGTAACTGAAATATACTCAGTTAGGAGATATTGGGAGTTGTTTGCAGCTTCCATCATGATTCATACTAGCAATTTTTATTTTCAGAGAAGTTTCAATGCTGTAGATAGGTCACATTGATAGAATACATTGTTTTGATACATACTTGATGGTCTACAGTGATATTTATTTAAAACCTACCTCTCACTCACTGAGGGTTATTCATAGCTTGTCGACCGACTACTGCGTGAAGTTATATTCGTAACATGGCGAACATCGTCAACATGATTTCGGAATGAAATTGAACCTCTGAGCTAGCAAGCACTTTAATTCTTTATCTAATAATTTTGTTGTTCAGAAACTCGGTTTTAGCAATAACTTTCAGCATTTAACAGAAAAATTTGAAAGACAGGAAACCAAAAAAAATCATTGCAAGCAGGAATTTTATGAACTAACTACCAACTTTGATAATCAAGCAAAACAAGTACATGAGAAGTTTGAACAATAGTCGCGAGATATTCAGAATACTCAACAACCAGTTAAAGCTCGATTGCATACATATTCTAAGGCTCATGCAGCCGAGATACTAACTACATGGAAATAAATTCAGACGAGTTTGCCAAAACACTACATAATTCAACACAAAAATATAAAAAAGAGGTTCAAGATTCCGCTGCACATTCCATTGCACAATCCACAGAAAAGCTTTGAATACAAAACTCAGTTCACAAATATCTGAGTAAGATGTTAAGCTACAGTTGGTGAGTAAATCATGTGAAAACACTTCCAAAACCTTGCATAAGAAGTTTTCAGATTTGACTGTTGAGGTACTTGGTAGACTTGATTCTACAGATAAACAGGTAGATACAAATATTTCACAAATTTCTACAGCCGTGGAACAACTTGAAAGTAAAACTACTAACTCCATTCAGACTCTACAACAGAATACGTCTATGTTAAAATTAATATTACTCAAGTCCATGAACAGGTTCAGGAACTGGGAACTACCACTGACACTTGCCCACAACAGATTACTGCTCTTCAATAGTCGGCTGTAAAAACAGATGATACTGAAAATTCTTTGGTCCAGGATGTTTTCTCTAATAAACACCTGTGTACATCACTATGGAACCTAATGCTCTCACTAGACCAAATACAAAAGCAGACTTCATAACAAGTTCTGAGATTGGATTAACAGGTTGAACAAGTTCAGGCTGATATTCAGGGGTGTCATCAAAAAGGTGACAAATTGGCTAGTTAAGAAATTTCATTAGCTGGTAACATACAGAATACAGAACACAGTAAGGAACAAGAATGTATTTGTGTGGGTGAAATTAATGTGGCACCTTAGCTCATAATTGTAATGGTTGGACTAACGGTTGAACCAATAATACCAGATGTGATAGCTTACCAAACAGAAGAACGAGGTGATCTATTAACAACTATTGAACAATTAGGTCCTATGGGGACAACAACTGGAAATCACAGTGATCTGCCTACATTATCGGATGATAGTACTACAAATACTGCAGTTTCTCTTTCACAACCTATCACCTATAAACCAAAATTCAGCACCGTAGCTCAAATACTCTGAAGGTGAGAGTGAATTATTTTTTAAAACTAAACTGCTAAAGCTAGGGAAATTTTTATAGGGATTGATTTTGACATTTAGGTAATCGACTGCCACACACAAAAATTTCAAATCATTTTAAGGAAAAAGAGATTGGAATATTTCACAGTTTCCCAGATAATTGCGCAATGTATCCCATCAGAACCAGTCGTCTATAAAGGGAGCCCTGGAGGCCAGAGTAGGGGCAGTCAATGGAAAACACTCATGGGGGTAGGTCACGCACGGCGTACAGCCGATTTGGCGCAATATGTAGTGGATAGGCAACCACTTAGACTGGAAATGTGGTAGGCTAGGCAGCCATATTTAAATTATTTTCAAATGATAGTGTAGGAGTGATCATACTCACGATGCATCTGAATTGTATTAGGGGTTATTGGGAATGGTTTGTGGCTTGGATTATGGTTCATACCCGCAATTTTTATTTTCGGAGAAGAAGTTTCGATGCTGTAGATCGCTCACCGTATTTTGAAGAATACATTGTTTTCATCTTTACTTGATGGTCTACAGTGAACTTTAATTAAAACCAACTTTCACATACTGAGGTTAGTAGTATGTTGGCGGCCAATTGACACACTATCCTTAGGCAACATTAACAGTCAAAGTTCAGCACCTGCTTTTATGCACTAACCCCAGCTAACAGCAGATCTGACAATTTGTCCCCAATAGAACTTGCCTGGGCTGCCAAGAGTACACACTTTAGATGGTCACCCAGCACCAACTGTGTAACAATTGATTGCGGGCATAGAGACAAACTTCAAGAAGACGCCCAAACCTTATTGATCTTCAAAGTTACCTAAAATGCCACTATTCCTGTCTGGATTGCACTTCTAATTTCCATCCTAATTTCCTATCCTAATGCAAGGCGCCGACACATGGTCACTGAAGAAACAGGATATCAGTAATTCTCAAGTGAGTGAAATGAAATTTCTAAGACTTAAGAATGGTCATGATAAGGGACAATATGATTAGGGAGACAGTAGGAAATAACAGAAGGCAATATGCAATAATAAGATGGCATGGGCATGTTAAGAATAGTGAGGAGCAGACAATGCCGATGAAAATGTGTAAAATAAAGATGCGGGATAAATGACCAAGAGGAAGGTGTTGTAAGCACCTTAGAATTTTGGTAAATTCTAGTTTCTTAGCTTCAAGTATATGGTATGAACGTTTTATGTAGAAGCTGATACCATAACCTAACTTACTAAATAAACCATTTTAAAAGCAGTAAAGACCCACAACATTTAATAAAAGCACTAAACCAACTTTTTATAAGAGTAAAGAAACTTTATACTAACCTGAAATAGGATAATCCATTATTGTTTAACTCCCAAACAATAGATTTTTGATATATGACCATTTCACTATTCCTGAACACTTTTAAGTGAAATAAAGTAATTTTAAAATAATAATAATTCAAAAGAAAGCTAAATTCACTAAAGTTTCGTAGTTTCTGACCTTTTAAATAACATAAATGAATTTTTAAACACTTCAATAAACACACTTCCATTTCTAACAATTTTTATCACATGTTCCTAGTAATTTCCCGAAATAAAAAGTAGATTTTCTGAAAGAACCAAAAATCTAGTTTAACATATTTAAATTTCAGAATATTTGATGCAGTAGAACAGATTTTATAGACATTTTAATGATTATTTCGTCACTGAACACACGTGGGTCAATTAAGAATTATTTGCAACTAAACCAAGTCATTTCCAGAGATAAAATAACTTTTAAAACACGTAATTCAGAGAAAATTCCAGTAATTTTACTTTTTTGATAAAGCAATAGAAAAAGAATTATTAACTAGAAACCAAGTGTTTACTAAACTGAATTAAAGCCAAATTTTGCTAAATCCATATCTTGGCCATCTCGCCATCGATTTTCAAAAAATTTACACCGTTGAACTCAGGGATTTTTGGGGAACATTTTGACACTAATTTTATTCAGGTAATTTGCAATTCAGCAGAGTTTCTAAAAAATTGAATAAATCCATATGTTTAGGTAATTCCCCAATTGCGTTAGGAGGTTGTATCACTACACAAAAATAAATAAAAATTTAAACTAATCACTCGAAATTTCTCACTAAACATCCTTTGAGCATCTTGCAGATAAGACTACACACTGTCAAAGTTTGGACATTTTTTATAATCTAGATTGTTTAGTGCAATACACACACTTTTTGCCAAGCGGCAGTATAAATGTACGGTACAGTCGGGGTCAATATAAGCGAGGACCTCGTAGTGGGGGATGTCTTTCTTTCTTCATGGTTTCGTCTGGTGTCTTTACTCCGGGAACGATATGTAAGGTAACTCCGCGTTATTCGGTTTGTTGTGGGACGGTGTTGCTGCTCTAGCCTGTACTTGTAGTTCGGCCATGTTGGGTGCACTTGTAACAGATTGCGATTTCAATGACTACTAAGAACTTTTAAATTTCAAAAGGTTTTTTTATTATTATTATTCTGTCGGTATCTTGTTCTCTCCACAACCTACAATTTTCTGGAAACATTTGTTCGATCGCCTACTCAACTGTATAATGCTAATTTTGAAAATGTGACTTTTTAAATAAACTCTAAAATTTTGTCCAAGTGAACTTTTTTGTGATTTCATAGTAAACTGTTTCAACCTTTTCTAAGTTTGTGGTTTAAACAAATTTAGTGGCGAGCTCTAAGCATTTTAGTTGAGTATCCAGGCAGGCACATGGTTAATTTTATATTATTTCGTCAAAAAACAACAGAACTTTCATCTTAAGTGAACTGCTAGTTAAGGTACAAGCCTATACCCAACCCCAGTATAGGTTTTGTGTCTTACAGTGTGCTAAAGGTGCGTAAAGAAAGGAGGGGTGGTTATGGAGAGACATTGGGAAGAAAATGGAGGCTTGTGTTCAAGGCAGATCTGGCCAGATGAACAATACATTAAAACACTATAAAAGTTCGCATGACTGAAAAAAGACAAAGATATAAAGAAATGGGGTACGACGTGTAGATAACCTCCTCGTGGTGTACCCTGGACAACGGACTGCTGATACAGGACGGCTGATAATCTACACAATAGGCGACCGAACTAGATCCCGTATCTCTCACGGTCACACAAAGCAACATCAGAAGATGAAAAATCTGAAGATGAAATTGAACAACGGCACTTGTCAGAGCCAACTGACCAGAACGTTTGGACACAGCGCTCAGATTCTTCAAATAAATGCAGAAGGATTAACAATTGCTAAATGTGAATACCTTAGCAAACTAGCTACTGACCTCAAAATCGACATCTTAGCTGTTCAAGAGACCCACATGACTGAAAAAGATTTGGAAAGCAGGGGCAAGATTGCAGGATACAGAATGATATCGAGAATTCCCTCTCCTATACACGGATCAGCCATGTATGCCAAAAGTAACATTTGCAACATCTCGGAAGTGAGGTGTCAAAAAGTCAATGAAGTGGAAATAATTACTGCCAAACTCAACAATTTAACTGTTGCATCAGTTTACAAACCACCTCTTTCCAACTGGCCAACTCCACCACTGCCCTCACTACCAAAACCTTGCATATATGTAGGAGACTTTAACAGCCGACATACATCCTGGGGTTACCCAAATTCTGATGAAAACGGTGAGAAACTCACTGTGTGGTGCGAAAGTCAAGACCTGTATCTCAGCTATGATGCTAAGGAAAAGAAAACATTCTACTCTGCTAGATGGCAATCTGATACCAATCCTGATCTGGTCTTTGTGTCCACAGATGAAAGAAAACCTTTAGACCACACAAGGAAAGTCCTTCAGCATTTTCCCAGAAGCCAACGCAGGCCCACACTAATCAGTGTTGGTATCACAATACCTGTTATCAGATCAATTCATAAACCAAGATGGAATTTAAAGAGGGCAAACTGGGACAATTATAGCTCCGAGGTAGATAATAACCTGCGATGGATACCCCCAAAAGTGAAAAACTACAAGAGATTTGTAGGTATTGTTATTGCTGCAGCTAAACGAAACATCCCTCGAGGGTACAGGAAACAATACATTCCATGCTGGGACAAATCTACGCAAACTTTATATGAAAATTTTCAAAAAACTGGTGACCCTGAAACAGGAAAAAGAATATTAGAAAAACTGAATGAAGGGAGGAAACAGAAATGGAAAGAGCTAACTTCTCAAATGAGCTTTACTCACTCCAGTAGAAATGCATGGACTCTCCTTAGAAAACTGGGTGCAGCCTCAAACATGTGCAAAGAGGAGCCAGGAATTACACCAGCTGAAATGGCATTGCACATAAAAACAAGAGCTGACAAAGTCCCAATAGATCCTGCCATGAAGAAACAGATGGAGAAAGAGATGATTGAAATGAATAACAACCTTAGAAATAATCCTATCCTTTCTAATCCATTTAGTCATGAAGAAGTTGAGAAAGCCATCAAAATGCTAAAAATGAGGAAGGCTGCAGGATTAGATGGCATTTTCCCAGAATTCATAAGATATCTCGGCAAGCAGGGAAGAACTTGGCTCAAGAACTTCTTCAGTGATATCCTGGACACTGGGATAGTCCCCCCAGAATTTAAGATGGCTCACACCTTGACGATCCTCAAACCAGGCAAACCAGCAGATGATGCTTCAAGCTATCGACCTATTGCTCTACTCAGTGTTTGCTATAAGCTTCTAGAACGCCTCATCCTTAACCGCATACAAGGAATAATAAATATCATAACACCAACATATCAGGCAGGTTTCAGACTAAAACGGAGCTGTTGTGAGCAAGTATTAGCACTGACATCATACATTGAGGCTGGATTTCAGAAGAAGTTAAAAACATCAGTAGCCTTTGTCGATTTAACAGCGGCATATGATACAGTTTGGCTGGATGGACTGCTACTTAAACTTAAAAAACATATACCCTGCAGGAAACTAACATCACTCCTGAGGAATATGCTGACCAACAGATATTTTAAGGTCACCATCGGACATAAGACAAGTAAGTCATTTACAATAAAAAATGGATTACCTCAAGGGTCAGTACTAGCTCCATTGCTCTTCAACTTGTACACCAGTGACATGCCAGAAACAACCGGCAATAAATTCTGCTACGCTGACGACTTAGCTATCGCCGTCCAAACTGCCACATTAGAGGAAGGTGAGAGCATTCTCTCTAACGACTTAGAAACCTTGAACACATATTATAGAAAGTGGAGACTTTGTCCGAACCCAATGAAAACAGAAGTATGCGCATTCCACTTGAGCAATAGAATAGCACATCAGCAGCTCAAAGTGAACTTCTGCCACCAGAGGGTGAAACATAATTTCCATCCTAAGTATCTTGGTATCACCTTAGACCGCTCCTTAACATTCAAAAAACACCTCGAAAACACAAGTCAGAAACTGAAAACACGAAACAACATCATGAAGAAGCTAGCTGGTACTTCTTGGGGAGCTGATGCGAACACACTACGAACAACCGCTCTCACCATGGTTTACCCTGTTGCTGAGTACTGTGCTCCAGTGTGGCAACGTAGTACTCATACTAGAAAAATCGACGTCCACCTGAATGAGTGTATGAGAGTAATAACTGGCACCCTAAAATCCACCCCAGTCCCCTGGTTGCACCTGATCAGCAAAATACCACCTCCAGAGATAAGACGCCAAGAAGCAACGGCACGTGAGTGGATAAAACTACACCATCCTGATCATCCACAGGATCTCCCAATCCACGAGGTTCTAAATAACTTACCACCCACTCGTCTTAAATCACGAAATCCGGTATGGCAAGATGTATTTGACTTTGATGTCATGGAAAAATGGCGACAAAGCTGGAACTCCACATCTGTAAAACATTCAGATATTAAAGATCCCACAACTGGACTTCCAGGATTCCATCTAAATAGAGACCAGTGGGTCAAACTAAATCGCCTAAGAACAGGCCATGCGAAATGCAACGCCATGCTGTATAAGTGGGGTCTTCAGGATTCTCCTGCATGTGACTGCGGTGCTCCTTCCCAGAGTGTGGAGCATATTATCAGGGAATGCCCTCTACGGAAGTATGATGGACCATATGAAGATGTTTTTGGAGCTACAAGTTCCTTCTTAGAATGGCTGGAAGAATTAGACATCAGCTTGTGAACGCTACCAACGTTCTTGTCATTGTATATATTTATTATTGTATTAGTTGCTTGCCATACGATAAATAAATAAATAAATAAATATAAAGAAATAATAATTATGTGAATATATTTTTTTTAAAAAATTGCATATACATAGACTGTTGAAAAAAAGTCAATTTGGGATATGGTGGGTTTGTGAAAGAGAGGATAGGTATATCTATTAAGGAGAAAATTTATTTAGTTTTTAGTTACTTATCTAAAATAGAAATTATGTCCATGCTTTTGAAATTCAGTATTGTGAGCATGTAGGTTTCACAAATTGTAAGTTTCAAGCTCTTGATTAGAAATAAATTTAACTATGATCAGATATCACAATTCCAGTTCATTCAGACATTCCCTCAAAATGAATAACATTAAATCCATCAGTAATACACAGGTCTTGTACTACACACAAAATAAATTTTTTCAGTGAATCCCACATACATGACACTAGCCAAATACCACCTTATTTCATACAGAACTATCATCAGCATACATGTTTATAAATGCCAAAATCACTGCAGTTTTGAAAACTGTCTTGATTAGAACTTCCTTTATATAGAGGGCTGGACTAAACATAACAAACATCACATCTACATTGGTTTCAAATTTCACATTCATCACATAGCACCATTTCAGTTTCCAAGGAAAACTTCCCTGCTGACTGAAAATAGTGGAAAATTATTTACAATGCATGGAATATTAAAGGCATTTTTCATTGAAAGAACCACACATACGTCAATATGTTCTGATGACTGATACCTTTTATGGCCATTAAAACTTTTGCATTCCAAAGAGTATTTGTAACTCATGTAATCTGCCTATTTGAAACATCAGAAACATTTTGTTCCATATTCAACAGCGTTCACTAAGAATCATCAAGTATAGACTTTTTACTTATGGCTTTACACCTCGTCGACATCGAGGTCGTTACAGGTGGGATGGGATTGGGGACAAGGAATGGGAAGGAATTCAGCTACGGCCTTTTGAAGGAAGCATCCTGGCATTACCAGAAGTGATTTGGGAAACCATGGAAAACCCAAATCTGGATGCACGGATGGGGATTCGAACCTGCGTCCTCCCGAATGTGAGGCCAGAATGTCAAGTATAGAGCAATCTTGTCTTTTGTTATCACACAGATGATCATGCATACCATGATCCTCCTTTCTTAAGGTTTATTTCACTGTAATCTATGATGTATCTCAGTTGATTTGCTTCAGACTGTAGACAAATCTAAGAGAAGAGTGGTTATCTGTGTTCTTATGACACCATCAAGGGGCATAATGGACATTATTTACAAAATCATATTGTATTACATCCAAAAGAAGACTTTTGTGCTACAGTACTTTCCAACCTTCTACAGTTATTGAATTCAAAATATTGAGCAGCTCTCAAGGAAAACATGAAACTTAAAGGTTTTGGTACTTTAACCATTCCAAATTTCTAATTGTAAAGTTTGAAATAATACCTCCATATTATAGTCCAATTTCCTGGAGTGTGAGATACATAATTTTGTTGTTCTTTAAGAATCTGAGTGAAGTAAAGCAATATAAATTCATCGAAACCTTTACTAAAAATTTCACGTTTAAGAATGCATTCCAAAAACATTATTCAAACTGTGTGTTAATGGAACAGGAAAAAATAAAAGGCAAAATCATTTCAAACAGAGATATAGAAAGAATAGCCAATTACTAAGAACTGATAGGAGAAAGGCTGAAAAAACCATAAAGGGAACACAACAATACTTTTGGAGATTCCTTAATCCTGCGAAGGAGTAGATATGTTTCAATAAATATTGTTTCTTATTTTTAATATATTATTAAAATTGAGGTTGAATGAACAGAGGTTTTCCCAGGGTATCAACTACATAAAAATTGAGGATGCTGTTTACATTGATCACAATATCTCACATTTATTTATTTATTTTATTTATTATTGCAGCTATATCAATCCTTTTTTCAGGATGTAGCCTCTTTAAGCCTAATGAGCTATATATTAGAATTTAATTCTACATAGTGTTGCTGTAGTTCTTTCCAGGCCGATCGATCCTGAGCCACCCTCTTCCAGTTCACGCCTGTAACTCGACGTATATCCTTATCCCAGCGATCCGGGGGTCTTCCTCTTGCTCTTTTCAGGTTTCTCGGTATCCAGTACTACATACTCGTGTTTATTTCTTGTAGACTAGTATATACTAGTAATGATACTAAGGAAAATGGCAGTAGCTTTTAGGAAATATAAATAACAAAAGATAGGAAAAATAAACCATCACTTACCAAAATATGAGGGCTGTGATGAGTGAATAATACATAAACAGACACAAAAATACAGTATTTCGGTGTAAAATCTTATTCATGCACCAGAGAATGGGCCATTTGGATCCAGAGGTGCGCACACACTAAAGGTTTCCCCATGACTGACTAGACAGCAGAAGAAAAGGTGGCAGGGAAAGTAGATGGAGGGGGGGGGGGGGACAGTGGAGGTGGGAGGGAACTGGATGAAGAGCATTGACGGGGGAGGGGGGTGAGGATAGCAGGTGGTGGGAAGGGTGAACTATTGAGAAGTGGACTACTGGTGTGTCAAGAATGTCTGAGCTAATATATACAAGTCACAGGCAATAGTAAAATGAATATATATTCAACAAAGGGTACCTAGTACTGACACGAAAAAGAAATTTATTTAAAAAAATTAACTAATCATTATTATTACTAGATAACATATATATATAATTTAAAAAAATTGCAAACAAAAATTACTAAGTGATGGGTCAAGTGGTAAGATTTTATCGGTGGTTAAGAGTATCCAGGATATTCTGGTACGAAAGTTCCCATCTCTGGAGTTTTGATGCCGTGATAGTTTCTGGGAAAACACTGATCGCTCTCACAGTGGAGCAGTCATTGAGATTGTTGGAATTGTGGCTACTGGCATATTCTGGTATTGGAAGGTATAAGTTGCAGGTGTGAACTGTTTGTCTTTGGCCATTCATTCTGACTGGGAGTTGCTGTGTGGTGAGGCGTATGTATGGTGCGGACAGTATTCTCCTCTTAGTTTTAAGTATGCACATGCAAAGTTCCATCAAAATCGGATAAAAAATGTGGGTTTGTATGAAAATGAAGGGTTTTAAAGGGGGAAAGGGAATGGTTTTTTTATTTATTTTTTGTCAGATATCTTCACCATGAAAAAATACATGTATATGACAACTTTCATGGTGATCTGTTAAATGTTGTTGACTGTAGCTTTGTATAAAGAACATTGACAAAAATTAAGAACATGGAAAGGGGAAGAGAGGTTGAGTTTTTGCAAACCAAATGTTGGCAACATTTTTCTCTTTATTTTCAAGTATACGTGCATAAAGTTCCATCAAAATAGGATACAAAATGTGGGTTTGTATAAAAATTAAGGGTTGTAAAGGGAGAGAAGGGGGTAGTTTTTTGGATTTTTTTGGTCAGAAACCTTCTCCATGAAAGAATACATGTATGTGCCAACTTTCATGATGAGTGGCCAAACAGTGTCGACGTCTATTAATCTCAGAGATATATATATATATCCTTTTTTATCCTATCCTAATGTTCAATATATATGTTATTCACAATATATATATATATATATATATATATATATATATATATATTGAATAATGAAATTATTAAAACACGTCCGTTTCACGGTTAAGCAAGAATGCAACAGCACATCTTCTGTTTTATTCACCACAGAGAATATACAATATCCATGGACAGCATAGACACTAAGCCTAAGACAATTTTATTTCGATATCATATTATAACACCCCCACTATATCGAAATAAGTTACAGCCTCACAGAACATTACAATATATTACTTAGTAATCCTATTTTGTTCATAAGATTGTGAGCAAGTCACCTGGTATTTCAGCAGTTTCCATGTATTCAAGTTTAATATATTTATTTAATACAGAATCGCGGACAAAATGGTAACGAACATCAATGTGTTTAGACCTCTTGTGTATTCACTGATTACTTGTAACCTTCAATACACTCTGACTGTCACTAAAGATAGTAATCATACACACATTGCCCGTGATTTCAAATAACATATGTCTTAAATATACTGCCTCTCTGACAAAGCCATATATTCTGCTTCAGGGCTTGACAGGTAAATGCATGTAAATATCTTCCTTCAGATACCGCTGAAGTTACATTTAAATACCTAACCATAATTGTGCACCAATTGCAAATAAAGTGTCTAACAACCAACGAAAAGGTTTCATGATAATCTACACTTGCTATTTGGCAAAAACATTTAGCCACTGACCTAGCATGATATCACACTTTCAACCTTTCTTATTCAAACACCCACTTGTACTGCACTTGATGTTGAAGCCATCAGCCTTGCCTCCAGGGCTTGGATGTGATTCTCCTGTCTGACCATAACTGCCTTCATCTTCTGCATCACTTGCTGGAATTCTCTGATGATATCATCTGGAACACAGCTGCCTTCTTCTTTACAGGATACACTTAATAAAGTTGTGCCATATCTTTGAAGCGGTTTCCTTATTCTTTTAGGCAATGTCTTAATTTCCACACTCTCAGCTGCAGTACTTTCTTCCAAGTTATCTTGCTCTTCTACTTCAGCATAGTCTGATTGAGATGATTTCAGTAATTCTGGTTTGCCTGTTCCTGTCAACTGTTCTTCTTGAGCAGACTCCCCCACTGAAACTGATTTCAGTAATTCTGGTTTGTCTGTTATTGTCAATTGTCCTTCTTGACCAGACTCCCCCACTGAAACACTTATTTCTTCAATATTTTTGAAGGAAAGTCTTGACTGTTTTCCCTCACAGCACAGGATACAACTGTTTTTTCCCGTCTGAAAGTTATCAGGATAACTAAGTCCATCAACCACGCCAGACTTCATTTTATTCATATCTGCACTATTTATATGACCGAGTCTTCGGTGCCACGTATAACCATCAGTTAACACAGGAGCAGCCAATAAACTGTGCTCACTTTTCTTTTTTTGTTTTACCTTCAACTTGTAAACACCACAAATAAGTTCTCCTATAGCCACCAATTCACCGTTCATATTATGTATGAAACAATTCTGTGAATCGAAATGAACTTTATTACCGTTCTTTACGAGTTCACTCACTGATAAGAGGTTAGTCGTCAGACTTGGCACACACAATGCTTTTTTCACAGTAATATCATAACCGCAATCTGAAGTTATTTCTACATCGCCGGTACACAGCACAGGTACTTTGGTTTTGTCAGCGATAATAACTTCTGGTTCACTTGACGAATACAATGCATTTTTTATCCAATGTTCATTCGGCGTCATATGAGAACTTGCGCCGGAGTCAATATACCAATCTTGTTTACCAAACTTGCCGGATAGAAAAACAACACTAAACACATTGGATTGTTTAGGTTCATCTGATTTCACCAGCAAAGGACATTGATTCCTGAAATGCCCACCTCGTTTACATCTGTAACAAGTGATGGATTTAACTCCTGTCATTTTGACATTTGACTTTTCCGCGACGTAGTTTCCGCTTTTGTTTTGTCTGTTGTGCCAACCTTTGGAAGCGAAAGCGGTTTTTGTCTCTGATTCATTCGAATCTGACATCTCCATATCGATCAATTTTGTCCTGATAACATCCCCCGTAATAGGAATCCCGGAATGTTCAATCGCCATGATCATTGGTGAAAATCGTTCTGGTAAACCTGCCAGTAACAACGAGCCAATCCATTCGTCGTTTATATCAAATCCAGTTCCACTTAATCTTTGCGATGTCTCAATAATATCTGTCACATACGACGTCATTGAATCACAATTATCAAGCCTGATTGATATAAGATGACGAAGTAAGGTTATTCTTCGTGTAAGCCCGGAATCGTCAAACATAGTTTTAAGCTGCGCCCATAGCTCCTTCGTTGTTTTAGCTTGCTTTATATGCACATACAACGCTGGATCAATTGTAAGAATCAGCTTCGCTTTTGCCTTTGCATCATCTGCGGCTGCAGTGCTAGTACTTCCTTCTTCCTTTATTAAGCCGGACATGCCTTCTAACACCAACATATTCTCCGCTGCAAAAGCCCATACATCGTAGTTGTCTCTGCCTTTAAGCTTAGGCACGTTAACTACAAAATTCGAAGCCATCTTCAAGCGCGTAACTAATTATTTATAAGATTACGACTTTTCCGTATTCTGTTTACTAGAATAGTGAAGAAAATAACTCTGGGGCACAGTCTGGGCCCATAACCTATTAAAACACGTCCGTTTCACGGTTAAGCAAGAATGCAACAGCACATCATCTGTTTTATTCACCACAGAGAATATACAATATCCATGGACAGCATAGACACTAAGCCTAAGACAATTTTATTTCGATATCATATTATAACAGAAATCAAAGGCGTTAAATTAGGATAGGGAAATGAGCCATCACTTACCTTTAGATGATAGATGTGGGGCACAAACACACAGAAAAGACAAAAACACAACTAATAAAGAAATTTTTGGGACGAGCCCTTTGTCAACAGGAGTACATTATGGGAAGTGGGTGATATTGGAGACTGTCTCCCATTCCTGTGCAACAGACCCCGTTGTTAAACATGCAGCATGCATCCAGCCACTACCACTTACTCCAATCCTACCACAGGTGAAATATTCATGCTACTTGCATGACAACACACCTCATATATCAACTTGCATGCCTCCATTGCTCCAGCTCATATATAGGCCTCATTTCTAGCTATCAGAATGAATGGCCACAGGCAGCACCCAGTTATTATGTTCATCTATCACTTTCAATGATAATATACCATCAACAGTATCGATTATCGATCCAAGATTTGAGCTTATAATGCAAGAAATACGTATTGTTACATTTTGATATTTATGGTAGTTATTTCAGAGACATCCTTCTTTGAGAAAAGAACTGAATTTCATATCCATAATGAAATGTAAGGAAGAAATATCTGTGATTAATGTCTTTTATTGTACAACGCTTCAGAATACATATTGTAACAGAAATAAATTGTTTAACTGTCTACCAGAGACACTATAAGTGAACCACAATAATAATCTAACACATTTCTCTTTGGTTAATACGGCAAGTCAACACTTATCGATTCATGTATTCCGTTTATTTTAATTACTGTAGTCCAGAAAACCAAATAACCAAAGTAAAAGAATGAATCCTAATTTTAGTTGTGTGACCTTTTCTCAGATTTTTGAGAAATTAGTGCCCGTCTGAAATACATAATAAGTTTCCCTTAATTTTACATACAAAAATGTTAATTATTTGCTCCATACTTCGGTACATAAAAGTCATTAGCCATGTCCACAGATTCTAATTTGGTCTATTAGCTCAAACATTCAAATTGCTGCAGTAATTTTTGTACAATAAGCGTTCAAATAAAGAAACATGCGCAGCTTGCTTACAGATTTATAATAGTATAGATATATATTAGCCAGTAATAATCATTTTTAACTAATTTCTTTTTCGAGTCAACACTAGGTACCCTTTGTTATATATATCCATTTCATCACTGCCTGCGATATGTATATTGTATATATTATCTCACTTGGGAACCATCAGACTTGTTAAGAATGGATTTCGATCTCCTTCATATATGTTGAAGGGTACACAGTATATATGTCTATGGTATAGTCATTTCTCAAAATGCGACCTAGATTTTGAGATATTTGAATGCAAATAAACAAAATATTCTAAATGTCGGGTATACGAGGGTTGTTTTTTAAGTAAGGGTTGTTTTTTAAGTAAAGGCCGTTTTGTTTTTTTTAAAAGATACAAATACTTTTGTAAAAAAACTTTTATTTTCTGATTCTACACACTTTTACCTATTTTTCTACATAGTTGCCTTGTTTATTTAAGCACTTGTCATACCGTACAACTAAGTTTTTAATTCCCTCTTCAAAGAATTCGGCCGCCTGCTCCTACAGCCAAGAGTTCACGGCCGCTTTCACTTCATCGTCGTCATTGAAGCGCTGCCCGCCAAGATGGTGTTTCAGGTACCGGAAAAGGTGAAAATCGCTAGGAGCAAGGCCGGGGCTGTATGGTGGATGGTCCAAAACTTCCCAGCCAAAAGAATCAATCAAATCCCGAGTCTTTTGAGAGGTGTGAGGCCTAGCGTTATCGTGCAGGAGCAAAACTCCTTTTGTCAGCATGCCGCGCCTTTTGTTTTGAATTGCTCTGCGGAGCTTCTTTAGAGTTGCACAGTAGGCATCTGAGTTGATTGTCGTTCCTCGTGGCATAAAGTCCACTAGCAAAACACTGTGCCGGTCCCATAACACAGTTGCCATAATCTTGCGCTTTGACAGCGTCTGGCTTTGACCTTGACGGGTGAGGTTGAGTGTCGCCATTCCATCGATTTCCGCTTGCTTTCGGGAGTGATATGGGATACCCATGTTTCATCTCCAGTGAAAATTTGACTCAACATGTCATCCCCTTCTTCCTCGTAACGAATCAAAAAGTCCAATGAAGTGGCAAATCTCTTCCCTTTGTGGTCCTCTGTGAGGAGTGTGGGTACCCACCGAGAACACAGTTTCTTAAACTTTAGGTTTTCAGACACAATTTTGTACAAAACCGATCTTGAAACTTGTGGAAATTCCAAAGAAAGAGTGGAAATTGTGAATCTTCTGTCCTCACGAATCTTTGTTTCGACTGCAGCCACCAAATCATCAGTGATCACAGAGGGCCGGCCTGAGCGTTCTTCGTCATGGACGTTTTGATGGCCATTTTTAAACTCTCTAACCCATTGACGCACTTTACCTTCACTCATTGCATTCAAGCCATAAACTTCTGTTAACTGACGATGAATTTCTGCAGCTGATAGACTTCTCGCGGTCAAAAAACATATCACTGATCGTATCTCACACGCGGCGGGCGATTCAATAATCGTAAACATTATAAAGTAGCACAGCGATGCATACACATCAGCTACAGAGCTGCAACTGGCATCAGTGTGAACGGGAAGGATGCCGGCAAGTGGCGCGGTGGATTGTTGCGGCGTCCGCGCGAACTACACGACTATACGCGCGAACGGCCCTTACTTAAAAAACAACCCTCGTATATTAAATTATTGCCCTATTTTATCAAATGGCAGTGTCGTCTATGTGGTAGGGTGTTAGCTTCATAACTTTCTGACCCGAGTTCAAATCCCCACAGAATCAAATATTTTTATTTGTGTTTATCTTCAGAAATTGTGAAGCTTGATCTTTTTATTTTGTTAAAACTTCATTTACGTACTTTTATTGAGTGAAATAATATTTAAAACAAATCATATAACCAACAATTCATCATTTCTTTTTCCTGAAATTCTTTTTTTCGTAATGAAATCGCGGGTCTACCGATGGACTTTTCACAAACACAAATCAGCTGCACACCCATGAAAATTTCATTGCAATCGTACATCAGGCAAGTCACCATTCTTAAATTATTTTTTCCCTTTTTGTTAATAAGTTTATTGTTTCAATGCATTTTCCATTGAAATAGTTACTATCAATTTATTTAGTTAATCTTTGTCATTTTTTTACCTGTATATCATCAAGAGGTATTTTAAACAAAATAAGTAGCTTTGGGAAGATGGTTTTTTCTTTCTTTCTTCTACACTCGATTTGTTCCAAGAACGGTTGCATGTAAATGGTTGAAAATAAAGCGATAGGTCTATCTGTGTCGAAAAATGGAGCTCAACAAGGAAATAGAAGAACAAGTAACAAATGCCATGGGCGCCGCAGGATTACTTTAAGGGAGGTGCACCTGGTTTTTGTACATTATATATAACAGTTATTAGCTAAGGATGCTGAATTTATTGACTAGGTATTGGACAACAAACTAGGTGCCTTAAGTTATTATTCAAACAATGAATTTAATAATAAAATGTTTGTTTCTTAATTACTCTTCTGATTATTCTCTTTCATAGCAGGGGAGTGCAAGTGCACCCTCTTGCATCCCCCTCCTGACGCCCATGACAAATGCTTATAAACATTGCAAAATTCTTGTGTCAGATTCCAGTTTACTAGCACATTCGCCTCCTGAATTAATTTGATTGGGTATGGGCGAGTCATATTAGGAAGCCATTGTTGATATATGGGCCGAAATTATGTTTGGTGTATATGTTATAAGCAATGTGATTCGTTTTAAATTATTTCGCATAGTAAAAGTGTGTAAACGAAGTTTTAACAAAATAAGTAAGTCAAGCTTGACAATTTTTGAAGATAAAAATATTTGATTCTGCGGGGATTTGAGCTCGGGTCAGAAAATTATGAATCTAACATCCTATCACATAGACCATGTTGCCATTTGATAATAAGGGGCAATAATTTATTATATACCCGACATTTAGAATTTTTTGTTTATTTTCATGCGAATATCTCAAAAACTAGGGCACATTTTGAGAAACGACTATACCACAGACACATATGCTGTGTACCCTTCAACATATATGAAGGATATCGAAATCCGTTCTTAATATATCTGATGGTCTCCAAGTCAGACATTCCCAACTTATTGATAGTCCACTTCTCAACAGTTCACCTCCACCACTCACTTTCCCTACCATTTTCTCTGATGCCTAGGCAGTGATGGGGTAACCTTCGGTGTGTGCACACCTCCAGTACCAAAAGGCTCTTTCTCTAGGCATGAAAAAGGATTTAAACCAACACATTTTTTGTGTCCGTTTTCATGTTATTAACTCATTGCATACTTGAGCAAGAAACAAATATATAAAGGTATATTAGAATTGAATACATCGTTATCATGATCTTGAACTGTTAAAGGTATCTGGTAACAACACCAACTGTTGCATAAGCGTAACAAAGAACTAAACCTGGTAAATACTGCTTCATTAAAACATCTAAAAAGTGAATGTCAGAGTAACTGTGGCACAAGTTTCCATGGTATGAAATAAAATTATTTATTACATTTATATATACTTTTTCCTTATTTCATCAAACTTTAACATATGGCACTTTCCTCATTCCTTCAGTTTCTTATAATTATATGTTTGGCCAACACTGTCTTTGTGCCATCAAATTTCACACAAGGCAAACAAGGTAACATTGTTAGCTGCAGAAATATTTGCAGGAAACTGAAAAGACCATGTGAAAATGATATTGCTACATTCAGCGAAATGAAGGTTCAATCAAAAATTCATACTTTAGAAGCAATTAATTCTATTTCCTAATGTTTTGATCACAGTAAACAGCAACCTCAATTTTTACATTTCAGACATTAAATATCAGGAATGGCACTTGGTTACAGTCTTATTATATGTATAATTTTAAAACAAGTCAAAGTATGAACATTTAAAATATTTTAAAAACAAAAAATGGGTTTGGAGCATTGTTAATGAACTATAGAAAACTAATCCACTGTTCTTTTAATTTGTATCTGCCTGCCCCTTTGTCTCAAAATGCAGATGAGCAGAAATAATGCAAAAACCACTGGTTGACTTTGATGAGTGTTTCAATAATGTGTACTCCGAGGACGGGGGACGGGTATGTTTCATATTGATACCGTGATTTCAGCAAATGAACAACATACTATTATTTGAATGCATTAACTTACTTTTCTTATTGCTGGCAATGTATTACCTGTGACATAATTGTTTAAATGTGTACATTGATAGTCCATGTAAACAGAGTTGCAGGCAACAGTAGTTGTTTACGGTGACCACATTACTACGACGGTCACCATATATAATCAGTTCCATAAACCCCATTTATTTATTAATACAAAAGGGCAATATAATCCAGATTTAATTTAACAACTTCTACATAATCTAAATACAGATTTATAGAGTAATTATGATTAGGAAGGCTTATTGTAGATAACCAGATATTAAACTGGACATTTGAACTACATCTAATTCCAAAGCTATAGCTCACCCATCATGACCATAAGATGCCAGAACAATGCTGGGACTGGAATAAGCATTACTTGTTACCCAGGTGCAATGGACAGCAAACATCATCAACAACATAAGTATTGCAACAATTATTATACTCCGTATATTTACTCCAAGTCCATCAGTTTCCCTCTGTTGCTCATGTTTCATCTTGCGCAATTTTCCCGCCTGGTAATAATAAGAAATCACATCAAAGATAAAAAAATTATTTATCTTTTTTTAAAAAAAAAAATAAACTACAACACAGATTTTTTTAAAAATAAAATGCAACATGATTATATTAAATACCCAACATTAATAGCACTTAAAGAGAATGAAAATTAATCACTGCACACTAACTAAAGAATTAGGGTTTGTGAACTTCCAATCACAATAAAACTGTTTGCTATTCAAGGTTCTTGACTGAAATGTTAAACTCATGTTGTCCCCAAAAATTCTTCAGATTCAAATTTTTCTCAAAGTGCAGGAATCCACGTTTTATTATGACTCAATTGTACAAGACAAATAAAATGAATCAAAAGTTGCTACAATTGACAGAAGGATGGTACAACACAAAAATTCAAGTCATGAAATTTTTTCGTGCTTATCATGAAAGGCAAGAGCAAAACGTTCACTTGATCGAAGTCAGCATGGAAAGTATGCTGGGAGTGCAGCAGAAAGAACCAAATTTGGAACAATAACAGTAGATAAAGAAAAGGAGAAATATTTCAAATGCAGAAAGGAATACACGAAAAATTAAAATGAAATACTGAGAGAATTACAAAAGTAAGAAGTGTGTTATTCATAAGGTTGGGGGTAAAGAGAAGCGGAGGTGGATTTTTCTATGTCTCAGATTGGCACCAAGCATGTTCATAAAGTTCAATAATGGAGTGTATAAACTTAGGGAAATGCTGCTAACAGAGAGCACTGCAAGAGCACAAGCAGTGCCAAAGATATTGAAGGCATTAGTTTTATGGATTTAAAGATGTGATATATTGAAGTTTTTGGGTGTAATGTTTATCCACAATCATTCTTCCCAAAAGAAAATTATTTTGTGTTAGGACCTACATAAGAAGGGGAATAGCCAACAAGTTAACCAGCAAATTATCACAGGGAGTCTCAGAACTGTTCAGCCCAATGGTACAGTTCAGTCAAAGAGTTCAATCAATTCCTTATCCATACAGTATCCTGTCAAGAAGGCATTACCTTGCCCTGAAGAAGATTTGCATGATTCAACATATTTATGCATCCAAATGCCACAATCTTCAATAACAGGAAGGACCTATACATTGTAGGGCATGTCATCTGCAAAACTTATCATTTACCATGGCACTTGCAATAAATGTTCTACTTCATAACTACGCCAGACTACCAACGAATTGTCCATCAGGATGAACTTGCACAAGCAAACAATATTCGCCAAATATACTGCCCATCTTGTTGCAGTTCTGCCACCACACACAATAGTGTAACTCTTGTTTTATAGTTCCTGCTGTCAGTCTTCCCTGTAAATAGCAGTTTCATTGAACTGGGAACTGGCAAGTCACTACTTACTAGGTACCAGACAACCACCTAGCCTTAATCTAATCCTTAAACTTCTTTCTTCCATCACCTTCTCCAACTCCATCTCACTTCACCTACATTCTCCATAAACTTATTTATTTCGTTAATTAAATTAAATATAATAGTTAAAATAAAATACCGTTAGACAATGAATATAAGGAAGAGTAGGGAAATTAAACCCATCACTCAGCACAAATGAAAGAAAAAGGTACATGACCAACAAACAAACTTCACAATATTTTGGTATAAACCTTAACCATATTGAGAAATATGACAAGGGAATTGCTTCATGTGACGAGTCTTGACATGTATACATCTGATACCCTTGTCGTCTCACTTCTACATGTGATTAAGGTTTATACTGAAATATTGTGAAATGTATTTTTGTTTATTTGTCAGCCTCAGCCCTCCTGCTTGCACTGTATCTGTGAGGAGATCAAAATTGTTCAGGCTCCCACTGAACGATCTACAATTTTTTTTACCCCTATAATTTTCTAAATTTCATGTTATGATCCTGTTTGAAGTAGTAACAATTAAAATATTGCATAGTTACAAATCACTAACTTAAATGTTTCAGAAGCTGTGAAGATGTGACTGATGAAAAAATGAATAATTCCAATTTTCATTCAGAAGGTATGAAACCATAAAAAATGAGGCAAATTGAAAATAAAAGTTATGCAAATTGTAGATGCCAACTATCTCAAAGCCTTTCTAAAAAAAATTTAATACCTGTAATTGTTTCCGTGTAATTACCGAGTGGATCAACTATGATTACATCAATACTGAATAAAGAGACTGTTACACCAAATTATTTTTGATTTAACTGAAGATATGTTGTTTTTTCATTTAGTTTTTATATGTTTCATTCCACACACTGATTAGAATTAATGCAGAATTTTTCTGAGAAAAATTCAATAATAATGACAAAAATATTTACATTAGACAATTCAAAGTTTTGAACACACCTTGTCATACATGTTGCGACTGTTCTTCTCTCCATTGCTTTCATCCTCACTATCACTGTAAGACACATGAGGACTTTCCTCTTCTTTGAGGTACAATTCAAGAAGTTGAGAGAAAGCAACCCCACTTAGCACACAAACAATAGGTGTCAGTGTTAGCATAAGACGAACCATAACACCGGCAAAGTATACTGCACTCAATGCATATAACACGGCTAGAAATGAAGTCACATTATATACTCTTAAATCTATGGTATTGAGACACTTTTATTGAGTAACTACCAACAGTAACAAACTTACCAAAGGTTCTTTCATCATTTATGCCTTTTATACAGTACCAAATGCCTACTGGAAACATAGTCACAAGAATGTGTAGATCGAAGAAGAAAGAAAACCATGTAGTAGGCTGATGTTCTGATACAGATGCAATGATAGGTATATGGATTTTGGCATAACCTGTATCCCAGAGGGAGTAAAACCTGTGAGTAATTAAATATTTTTGAGAACATTTTAATGAAAAGAAATCCCAAATTGCAAATACTACAGAATATTCAAACAGAAAGATAATGTCTCAAAATTTCATAAAAACTAAAGTTTAGCTTGATTTCAATAACTGACAGAAACACTTAACATTGGTGATTGCTGGTTATAAACTGGCTTTAAAAGCCTAAGATTAAATAATTTTAAAACTGAAAAAAAAAACGCTAATTTTTAAGGCAAATGCCTTTAATTTTTTATGTCAAGAGCTGATTTGCAAGTCATCAAGCAATGAAAACCTACTTTGCATTTCAATTTCTCTACAAATTCCATAACTTCAGAAAAAAGAATTATGAAATTTTCTTAGTGATAAAAAGAATTTTTAATATTTCCTACATTATATTGGTATTGTACTATTTAAATTTAATATTTTTCATCAATCTGGTCAGCTAAAAAGGTTCCTCAGACAACACAGATGTTACAATACAGTAATATTTACGAGCAAATCCACTAACTACTTAATATACTTGACAATTTCCTGGCTCCTACAAGGGAGTGTGTCACTATTTTTCTATGAGTAGCATTCTTAGTGTTAACACACTTGACAGGTAAGTATCGATATTCAACAGATCTGAGTGTACCCCTATTCTCAGTTATATATGAAAGAAATAGTACTTGAATCCTTCTGTGGGTATGGCAGGACAAGTGGGAAAAGAGTAAAGACTATTGGTATCAGACTGCAAGAAGGGTTAAAACTTTTGTTATAAAGTGTCCATATACAAGCATTCATCTCTGCCAACAAACAAATGTTGGGAAATGTGGAAGGCATGACAGTTGGTAGGCTACTCTGCAGCTCACACACTTGCTGAGGACTATTTCTCTGATGGTAGGTTTGCTTTACAGGGTGCAAATTCTGCAACAGGTAGGATTTTGGTACATGCAGCATTATTTCTGGGCAAGATAAGCAAAATTGATAGCTTTGCCACTGCACGTGCTTTATGGATTCAAATGAGGAATGTGAAACTGGGTTTGCTTCTGTACATTGTGTTTGTTGAGATGTTCTGGAAATGAGAAGTTGTGGACCATGTTTCTCAACTGCAGTTAATAAATTGTAAATTATAAATAAATAAAAAATGCTAAACCGATAATGTAATTTATTTGTAACTAGCTGGGGTACCAGGCTCAGGGAGTTGATATGAGATTGTGTGGTAGCTAGAATAAAATGATAAACTTTAAAATGCAATTTTTTTTAATTGTAAAATTATTCTAACTACATACAATACTTGTTTATAAACAACATTTTTCATTTTGTTATCCGGGGAATATATGTACAAATTTTTTGAATGTCCTACTTGAGAGCAAGCTACATATAGTTGATCATGAGAGAAGCAGGAGTCTTTAAGGTTGATGCCGCAATGTTTTAAAGTTTGTCCTTGCGCTTTGTTAATTGTAAAACTATACACTAATTTTATTGGAAACTGCAGTCTTTTAAATTGGAATGGCAGTTCAGTAGAGATCAGTGGTATTCTGGGTATAAATACTGTGTGTCCTTTGTCCTTTGCAGTCATAAGTTCAGCTTCTATGATGTTATTCGATAACTGTTTGACTATCATCCTTGTTCCATTACGTGGTTTTGGTGAGTTCAGATTTCTGAGTAGTATGATCGGAGATCCAATTTTCAGTCAAAGGCAGTGTAATGGTATTCCTGGTACTTGCAAACAGTTTAGAAATTCTGTAGGGAAGTTGACACTTTCTTCAACGTTTACCATCGTGTTGATCGATTTGTATATTCTCTCCTCACCGGGAATTTTCTTTTGAATATTAAAGTTGATATCGTCTCTATGTTACAAAAATCACTTTTGAGCTCAATGAGGCCAGTCGTCTGATCAGTGGCCTATTTGTAAAAGTATTTGAGCAAAATGTGCCATTGTTTCGTCTTTCTAGAGTTCCACTCTCACATTTTTTATTAGCCGCAATATTTGTACGTGTGGCCAGAGACGTGATTTTTTTTTAAGCATGCATTGATCTCATCTGCTGGTGTTGACTTGGGGATAACTGGAAATGTTTGTCGAAAATCTCCTGAGAGTATGAGTAGAGCTCCTCCTATCACTTCAGAATTTACTCGTAAATCTTGTAATGTTCTGTCCATGGCTTCCAGTGATTTTTTATGTGCCATGGTGCATTCATCCCAAAAGATAATTTTGGCTTGTTTTAGAAGTTCACCCCATCCAGATCCTCTTGAGATTTTACATACCGGGAATTGTTCTTCGGCTATATTCAACGGTAGTTGTAGGGCTGAATGGGCAGTTCGTCTTCCTTCCATAAGTGTGGCTGCAATGCCGGATGACGCCAGTGCAAGTGTGATATGTTGTTTAGTACGTATTTCCGCCAGCAATAGATTTATTAGAAACGTTTTCCCATTGCCGCCTGATGTGTCCAAATAAATAATTCTTCCAGTGTTGCTGTTGATCTTGTCCAACATAACGTTTTTTTTTTTTTTAACTGTCATTGAGGAGTGGTTTGTTGTTAACAATGTACTGAAGTAGTTAGTCGATGTTGTAGCTTGTTTCTTTTGTAATTTCGAAGTTTAGAACACTGAAAGCATCTCTTCATGAGGCTGGCATCCCAAGTTGTGCTAAGGTCTGGTTTTTTATTGCTAAACATTTATATTCTAGGCGAATGAGTGTTTCGTTGAAAATGTTGTCGTTGAATTCGATAGCCAGTTCTGCATGAGCTTCTCGGATTTGGTACAGTATGTCATCACTCATACTCTCTTTGAAGGAGTCCCATAGCTGTTTTGGATCCGATGGGTTACATGTTGTTAGAATTATGGTGAATAAGTATCTGATTTGTTCAGCTGAGGCTGTGATTGAGGCTTCTTTTAGTGTTATTTCCCAGTTGTTGTCGTTTTCCAGCAGTCCTAAGCATTGGCATGATTCTTTGTACATCTGGCATTGGTAACCGTCAACAGTCTTGAGAACAGTGAAACTTGTTGGTCCCTGTATATCTTACATCAACATCCGGAGGTAGAAACATTCAGCGTTGTTTGGATGTACGGTGTATAATCAGACTAATGCATCCGTTTTCATGATTCCTGGACGATCCTCTACTGGAATTACTTGTTTCCATCACTGAATGATTTTTCTTGTTTTATTCCACATATAATAGATAGGGACATCGACATACAGTAATGTTTTCACGAATGCATCTGTTTGGCACAGCTGTTAATGTTGTGTTCTGAGGTGATTCACTTGCAGTTTTTCTGGCGGTGTCTTTTGTGTAATAAACTCTGTCAATTCTCCAAATGTACTGCTAGATATGACATTTAGTTTTTCTCGGCGTATTGTTGAAATAAGTAACTCTCGGGTTTTCGGCCGGTTAATCGATTTATTTAGTTCTTTTTCTTTTAACAACGTTTCGGCAACTGCCATCGTTGCCTTCATCAGGTTAACTCTTACATACAAGGACAAGACACTGACTGACTCGTGAGCCAGTCCTGGCTCCTATAAATAGCCTGTTACCAAGGGAAGCTCCACGCTGCTCTTTGATTGGTCGGCGATGTACACGGCCATAGACGGGGTCAAACCGGTTTGGTTTCATCTCTGCATCTCGTGGCTGCAGCCCGTAGCTCAGAAACTGGATGGCATTTAGTAGATCCATGGCAGTATCTTGAGTGTTCACCCATCCAAGTAAAAACCACGCATAACATCAAACTGTCGTCGTATTAGTTCTAAAGTCTCCTTGACAGGTACCCATGTGAACAGACACGCGACATCAAATCCACAATGAGAAAGTGCCCTTAAGACCTATTGTCAGTGCAATCGGTGCTCCTACATATCAACTGGCGAAATATTTCACACGCCTACTGAGTCCACAGGTAGGTCATTGCAAACATTATGTTTTGAATTCTGCCCAGTTCGTACAGATGATCCAGGGTCTAACCGTGTCTGATTCAGACCTCAAGGTGAGCTTTGATGTCGTGTCTCTGTTCACACGGGTACCTGTCAAGGAGACTTTAGAACTAATACGACGACATTTTGACGTTATGCATGGTTTTTACTTGGATGGGTGACTACTCAAGATACTGCCATGGATCTACTAAATGTCATCCAGTTGCTGAGCTACGGGATCAGCCACGAGAAGCAGAGATGCAACCAAACCGGTTTGACCCCGTCTATGGCCGTGTACATCGCCGACCAATTAAAGAGCAGCGTGAAGCTTCCCTTGGCAACAGGCTATTTATAGGAGCCAGGACTGGCTCACGAGTCAGTCTTGTCCTTGTATGTAAGAGTTAACCTGATAAAGGCAACGATGGCAGTTGCCGAAACGTTTTTAAAAGAAAAAGAACTAAATAAATCAATTAACCGGCAGAAAACCCGAGAGTTATTTATTTCGTACTGCTAGATGTTGCACATCTTATTCGCGTTCGTGTACGGGAAAACCAAAAATCCGCCACGCTGCTTCGTTACTGTTGATGCATCTTCCCATTTGGTACATGAGCATCTCGCCGTTTCTGTTTTGTTGTTTGTTGTCTCTGGCTACTTGAAATATTGCCATGTCACTGCCTATGTTCACATACTTACATACATATTTGATTGATTTCACTGAATTGCAATATTATAGGTTTATATGTGCTTGGAACATCTTGGAAAGTAGTGGGTTATATGGTACTACCAATTGATTATCTATTTCCAGTTCGTCTCTGGCTCGGATTGGTATTTTTGCTGTGAAGCCATTGTTTTTGGGTGATCGTCTTTTGTATTGGGGATAGCCATCATCTCTGGTTTGTGTGTCGTCCAAGTTCTGTTTTGGGTATTTTTTTGTACATTTTCCATCACTCATACATCGCGAATTGGGGTTTAGTGGCCCACATGGTCCGTGAATCATGTTTTTCACTACTATGTCATACAGTTCCGGATCTTCTTGTGGATTGGGATATTCAGCTTGGATAACTTTGTCAATATCCATGGGATGAATTCTGTCATGTAGCCATATGAGATTGTGTGAGTGATGCAGTCCTTGTTTTTGCCATTCGATTGTGTACATCCAGCATTTAACAGTTCTAAAGATGTGGTATTTTTCGATGACTTCAATAATTCTTATTTGTTTTTGCCAGTCATGTCAATCCATGGGGGCTTGGCCGTATCTTAGTTGTTCTTTGATTTCTGGCCACGATGAGTAGCATATGAATGTTATGAAGAGGCCAGGTCGTCCATATTTTCTTACGTAGGTCATGGCATCTTGAGTGTATTCGTGCATGTGTCTCGTACTTCCTATGTATGATGAGGGTAAGAATACCATAGTTCCAATGTGGTCAATATTGCCGTCTTTTATGAATGTGTATCAAAGGTGGATGTATTCTTCTGTGCGTAGTTTCTTCTGATTCGGTCTTATAAAAAGCATCCATTCTGCTTCTATTTTTGCATACATATCTACCAGAAATTGTTGGAATAAATGGCGAGTGTGGAGAATGTGATTGTATGTTTAATTGTATCTGATCATTAAGCGGTAAGCTTGTTTCAGGTTGGATTTGTTTCACATTAAAATGATATCCCGTCGACTCGAATTATAACTTTGTAGTCATCAGTAATCATTTGGTCTAGTGCTATTTTGAATATGTGAATCAGTTGATTGTATTCGTGTAAGATCTGTACATCTTGGATTATTTCTTGTTGCAATCCACTGATATTTATGCATCGTTGTTCAGTTTCTCTTTCTTCATTTCCAATGAAATTTACTTGCCGAAATTTGTGGTCTTCGTTGGGTTGCGGTAGTAATGATCCCATTTTGTGATAGATTTGTCCTTGGATGGAAGAAACATAATTGATTTCATCTCTGTTAGTGTTGATTGAAGTGACACAGAAAGAAGTCATTTGGAAGCAGGCGTTGTACGCTTTTATATTTTGAAGAAAGTGCTTCGATTCTGGGGTTTCTCCAGTCACGCAATGTTGAAATTCCCCCCGGAGGTGCTTCCAGTGGTGGTAATCGAATTTTTCCATTCATGCAATAGAATTCTGGTGTTTCTCCACTAAATTTTTTCGTATTGCAAAATTGGCAGATGTTATCCATTTTTCCAATTACGGCGTGTTTGTGTTTGTTATATTCTTTTGTCGGGTCCTAGTGGAATGCTTCATTTGTTAGGTTGTACTGTTTACTTGAGCGTTCTGGTAGCTCAGTGCCTAAGCGCTTGCTTTCTAAACGTTCTCTGCTCCTGCCGTGGGCACGAATTCCGGCAGGCGTGGGAATTTTGAGAGTTGTGTTTAACTATATGAGCTATGCCAGGACGCTCCGTGGTTCGGATTCCACGTTAAACTGTAGGTCCCAGAGGAAAGGAACTGGCCGTCCTACCTCTGACACAATGGCTTAGTATGCCTCCTTCTGGAGGATCAACCAACCTTCGGGTTGTGGACTAAGTTAAGTTTTTTTTACTGTTTACTTATCCTCTTCCGCACTTCTCGTAAGGTGATATTTTCTAGGGTGGCTTGCGCTCTCGGTCTTTTAATATAAGATTGTATCTCAACTCTTGATTCTTTAATTCGTTCATTTCGTTTTTCAGTTTCTCTGCATCTCACAGTGTTCATTTTCGTTCATTGGGAATGTAAACGTACCTCGCGCTCTTCCACTGTTTCGTTTTTTCGTTGTTCTTTTTGTTTTTGCCATTTTGCTTCAGAACTGGCAAGATCTCCTCCTCTTTTGAGTTTGAGCATTGTATAAGACATAAATCAAGTCAACTTTTTACTAACAAATACACTAAGTACACTT
>JARYHS010013630.1:291761702-291994529 GCA_031002005.1 Vandiemenella viatica | reverse complement strand
AACATACGAGCTGAGTGGAAAACCACCATCGTAAGTCCAGTATTTAAAAATGGGAATGTTAATGATCCTCAAAATTATAGATAGATCTTGTTAACTTCAATACTTTGTAGGGTTTCATCTATTCAAATGTCATACAGTTTTTGGATGAATGGGAGCTTTTAAACCCAAATCAGCATGGATTCAGAATGGAACGATGCTGTGAAACACAACTTGCACTCTTAATTCACGATAAGCAATGCTAGGTTGTCAATTTTTTATAAAGGTGAAAAACACGCCAATGCAATTGAATTTTGTTTTATTTTGGTGTCGTACGCGTTTCGCTCTATATCAAGAGCATCATCAGCGACATCTGTTAGATATTTATTCATTTATTTAGTTACATTTGATTTACAAAACAATATAAAGTTGAGGTGAAATTAAATCTACTTACATGTTACTTTTTTACTTTTTTCTCATGATCAGGGTTGGCTTCTGTGTGTATGTTTTGTAGAATTTGCTGAAGGTATGAAGCACTACACTGCACTGACCAAATTTCACATTGATACTATTGTTTACCGTTTTCAAAACATGAGAAAGTAAACACCACGCCATGTTTTTCACAGGTCCATAGAGTGTGTGTTTGTTTATGTTTCAGGTTTCATTGTGTTTAGAGGTCCTTGGTTTTTACAGTCTGCTTTGTGTTATCTTTGTTGGTAGGCGGGGATTTGAAATGGTTGTCTTTTTGTGGATATTTATTTCTTTTTTAATGTGGCATATAGTGTCTGATTAGTTAAGTTTGTATAATCATTTATGATCTGCTTTCCTTCAATTAGTGCTTTTTGGATGTAATAATTTTCCTGAAATGTTAATGCCTGTGGTCTGTTATTGTTTATGGTGAGTATTTGCATGTCTCTGTGGATATCTGTCGGTTGGTGATTGTGTTCTAGAAGGTGTTCTGCAAATGTGGAGTGGTTAGTGTATTTCAGTGCTCTTAGGTGTTCTTTGTATCTTGTTTCGAATTGTCTGCATGTCTGGCCAATGTATTGAGCTTCACAGTTTTGACATGTGAGTCTGTATATGCCTGAATTATGGTATTTGTTTTTGTTTGTGATGTTTTTAATGTTTTTCTTTATAGAGTTATTGGTTCTGAAAGCGATGTTTAGACCTTGTTTTTTGAGAATGTTTGCTATTTTATGTGTATTTTTGTTGATATAGGTCATAACATGCCATTTTTCTTTTTTCACTTGTGTGGGTGGTTTGTTTTCTGATGCTGAGTTTGTATTTGCTTGTAGCAGTGTTGGAATGGTGTTTTGTGTTGTCTTTAGTATTTGTTTTTTGATGTTGTTGTTTATTTGGTGTATTCGGTTTTCTTTATATCCATTTCTGGTAGCTATTTGTATGATTGTGTTCAATTCTGATTTGTATTTTTTTTTTGTTTTTTTTTTTTTTTTTTGTAATTTTGTAATCAGACACTATATGCCACATTAAAAAAGAAATAAATATCCACAAAAAGACAACCATTTCAAATCCCCGCCTACCAACAAAGATAACACAAAGCAGACTGTAAAAACCAAGGACCTCTAACACAATGAAACCTGAAACATAAACAAACACACACTCTATGGACCTGTGAAAAACATGGCGTGGTGTTTACTTTCTCATGTTTTGAAAACGGTAAACAATAGTATCAATGTGAAATTTGGTCAGTGCAGTGTAGTGCTTCATACCTTCAGCAAATTCTACAAAACATACACACAGAAGCCAACCCTGATCATGAGAAAAAAGTAACATGTAAGTAGATTTAATTTCACCTCAACTTTATATTGTTTTGTAAATCAAATGTAACTAAATAAATGAATAAATATCTAACAGATGTCGCTGATGATGCTCTTGATATAGAGCGAAACGCGTACGACACCAAAATAAAACAAAATTCAATTGCATTGGCGTGTTTTTCACCTTTATAAAAAATTGATTAACTTGCAATTGAGGAAATGGCCCACAATATCCAGTCACTAGGTTGACTTAGTTCTATTAGATTTATAAAATCTTTCGACACTGTTCCTCACACTAGCCTGCTTGAAAAACTTTGTAAATATGTGATATCTAGACAAATATGCGACTGGGTTGCAGATTTTCTGAAGGGTACAGTTCTCAACGGTGAGCGTTCATCACTGATCGAAGTAAGGTCCTGGGTTCCCTAAGGAAGTGTGATGGGTCCCCTCTTGTCTTTAATGTAAATTAATGATTTTTGCGAAGTAATAAGGGTGACAAGAAGACTATTTGGCGATGATACTATTATTTATCTTGAAATAAAATCCCAGGATGGCTGTACTTTGTGACAAGCTGAGGTTATGAAAATAATCATGTGGCGCAAAGACTGCAGGTGGAGTTAAACGCTAAAAAAAATGCAAAGTCATGTATACATGTAAAAAGGTGACACCATTTAGCTCTGAATATACAATTAATGCCGCTGTGCTTAGAATACCTTGATGTAACAACGCGTAAAAATTTGCTGATAATTAACATATTGAGAAGGTAATTGGATAAGTAATTCATATGCTCCGATTTTTAGGTCGTGATTTAAAACAGTGTTAAACAGTGAAGTTAAATCGATTGAATACAAAGCATTGGTGCGTCCTCACTTAGAATATTGTTGTTCAGTATGGGCACCCCATCAAAAGGGGTTAATGGGGGCTTCCGAGAAGATCCAAAGATGAGCCGCCTGATTCGTGACAGGTGTAAATAGCTGGAGGGAAAGCGTAAGTGCGATGTTGGAATAGGAAGATCTGGAACTCCGAAGGCGTTGCTCCGATCACATCTCCCGAAGAAGACCAGTAGATGGCTGAAGTTGAGTATAACTACAGTTTCAAAATAAAAAAATATGAATATTCACTCATTGAATATTTTTCAAAGATAAATATAATACATAAAACATTGTAGAAAAGTTGTGTTTATACAATTTTTTTCGAAAATTATAATTTCAATTTATTCTACCGCTGATACAGATACCTAAACCGTAAAGTCTGGAACATTCCTCTGTCCATCTGCGGTCTGCCTGTCGGTATGTATCATCGAACAGCACGCGAAAATGAATGGAGACATTTAAACTGAACTACACATAGAAATCGCTTATCCGATACGTTTAAATTTCCAAATCCGTTTTCTCAGAAGTATAGAACTTCCGGACTTGCCCCTCAGCCGGCCTTACAGTGAGTTCCGAGGTAACTACTCCTGTGTAAAATGTAGACAGGGTGTGGCATTGGAAGTAACTCCTCCATCGTTGCTTCCAAGACACAAAAACGGCGTACGTAGCTTTACCTGGTAACCTAATTCGTCCCTCTCGCCCTCCCCAAACAGGTGGTCAAGTAAATGATAACTTGTTATGTAACAGTATTGAACCTTTAGTATATCATCCTGATTTAGATGCGCGTTACAGTCTAACATATTAAGATGTTGGTGAACGTTGAAAAGAATTTGAGGATTTTGTCACATTTGTTGGTGATAATGATAAGTCAATCAGAGTTAAATAAAATATTATATTTAAGATCGGTATCTCCAATCTACGGAGTAGTACTTGAGGTCGAATTCTTTGAGATAGATAACAGTTGCTACGGTGTTGGTTTTGTTAATTGATGCGATTAACTTTTTCCATTAAAATTTGTAAGTCACTTAGTAGATGTAACTAACAGATATTATTATTGTTACCAAACAATGTTGTAATTTATTTCCGTTTATTGAAAAAAAAAATATATATATATAATTCCAGGAAATGCAGAGACTTGTTTACAATCTCAACATAAAATTTTCCCAAGTGAGAAAAAAATACTATCATTAATATAGTAATTGTGTGATGTGATTCTTCTGTAAGTGTTTTATATTATCGAAAGCCTTGACGTTTGTACTGGATACCTAAAATCACTTACTTGTTACAAAACGGTAAAAGAATGATTCAACCTACATCTTAGGTTGTCTGAGAAAAACTTTCAGACATCATCATCATTGTCGTTGGAGACCATCTCCAGTTTCCCGGGTGTGGTTTACGAGCCTTGGTTGTTGTAGATGATCGTCTTCTATTGTCTCCTATCCAGAAAAGTTTGTCTGTTCGTTGCACATTCTCAATTCTAGCCTCTTCTCTCACGTCTTCCTATAGTTGGTATGCCCATCTTCTTCTTGGTCTTCTCACTGGTCTTCCCACTATCCTATTTTCCAAATAAGTTTTTGGTAGTCTTGTACTAGCCATTCTCTTGACATGCCCAAACCACTTAAGTCTTGATGACCTAAGTCTCTCTTTCATAGATTCCATCAGCTCTAGGTTTGATCTAATCTAATCATTCTTTATGTGCTCAAGACTACTTTTCTGGAGGGCAGTTCGAAGAAACTTCATTTCACATGCTTGGATCTTGCTAAGGTCTCTTGATGTTAGTGTGCATGTTTCCAAAGCATATGTGAGAATAGGAATGAGATATGATTCATACAAGACAATTTTTGTTCTTCGCGGAATTTTCATGTCCCATAGTAAGCCCCGCACGGTAGTGTAGAAGTTGCCTCCTTTGGTTATTCTATTCATTATTTCTAACTCACTACTACCGTTATTAGCAATTATGCTCCCCTGGTAGCTGAATTGGTCAACAACTTCAACTTGGTGGTTTTGTAATTTTATGACAGTCTGTATTCTTTCGGCTTATTTTTAGTGCTACAGTCTTTTTTATTCAATTTCATTCCATATTCTTCAAACTTAATATTCCACATTTTCAGTTTGTTTTGTATTCCTTCTTCGGTTTCATCCCATACTGCTACATCATTCGCAAACACCAATGCCTGTAGATCTCTATTGATTGCTCCCTTTAGTTCTTTTAAGATGTTATCCGTCAACGCTATGAACAGAAGAGGTGAAAGGGCACTTTCTTGTTGTACTCCTTTGGTTATACTAAACCATCCAGAGTAACCATCCCCAACATTGACACAGGTCTTGCCGTTATTGTACAGTATCTGGATATTTCTAATGATGTACTCTGGTATTTTAAGTTTTCTTAGTTGATCTAGGAACATTATCGTATGCCTTTTCTAGGTCCATAAACACAATAATTAGGTTTTTTCTCTCTTTCTCAATATTTTTCTACCAACATTCTCAAGGTAAATATTAGATCTGTTGTGCTTCTTCCAGCCCTAAACCCATGTTTTTCCTCTTCTAAGATGGGTTCTAATATTGTTCGTACTCTGGCTTCAACTATCTTTTCCATAATTTTGAGGCCGTGGGTAAGAGAGTTTCCACTTTTTCTTCTGTTCCCTTTCTTTCAGACATAACACGGTTTATTGGAGATCACAGTTTGGTAGAATGAAAGTTTCCATTAACAGCTGCAACATTTCGAGGTTAATTGTTCCGGCTTTCACTCCCATAACAACATTGGCGCTAGGAGTCAAAGATATTACTCAAAATTGGTACGAGATCCAAGGAAATCGACCTATCGCTTTTGTGCGGCCAAATTGACCTTTTTCGGAAATCTTTCCAATTTCGTAGCTTTTCTACAGAGTCAGTAAGTTCTGAGAACAATATTTATGTAGCATTGAGGTCTTAATGTTATCTTAATCTTTTTAACACATTTTCTTGACTTGGATATTTTTGAAAATATCATTATTTGCAGTGGCTTGTGTGAATTCTAAAATTGTATGTAAGCCACTGCTTCTGCTGTCCGAACATTTTGCCACCTTGGATCTTGGTATCGCTTGCTGTTTAATCTTTCATACAATTTCTTTGTTTGTTGTCTGTTATAAATGGAATATTTTTGTCGGCGTGGAACTCTCCTACTGGTGTAAATCAGAATTTGTTTTAGAAATCGATTTTGAATCGCTGTAGCTATATATATTCTTGTTTTCCACGCTGTTCCACATATGTGACAGTCCCATAACAAGCAGATGGGTACTGCCATTTTACAGATTGGTATTTTTGTTTCCAATGTTAAATTTTATTTCACATTATTGCACTCTGGTTTTCTGATAAACCTAATCCTTTCTTCGCCTGATTGCTGGTTACTCATGGAATAGCTTGTTCTATAAACATTAGATATCAATTGACACAGGTCTTATCCAAGCGAAATATATTGCTGAACATTCCGAGCGTTTAGCTGAATTTCATTTCGTTCACTTCAGTTCCCTATTTTGACTAACGCTATCTGCTTTCGTTCTATGTTAGTGTCATGTTAAAGTACGATATTTTACATGATGATGATAGTTACAAATTGAGCAAGACTAACTTACGTTGACACCGGTATTTGATTGACATAGACATTAAACAGCCTGCGAGCTAACATCTAGCTTTGGGGGATTCTTGTATCTACAAATTTTGAGCCCCGCTACTGACCATCTGCGGATACAAAGAATTTCCTATTAGTCAGGTATTTTTCTATTAACTTAATTTAACATTGTTTTTTACCTGTCTGTTGCTTCTGCTGTACTATGACGTTCGAGTACCACACCATTTTCATACACCTTTACAATTAGAAAATAACTGCTGTGAAACACAACCTTTTAAAACAATTCACAGATTTCAGACACGGTACTTGTATTCGCAAATTGTTCGGACCTAATGGTACAAAGTAGTGTTTGGTCCTCTCTTGGTGTTTACCGATTCTAGAAGCTTCTCTGCCGGCTCCGCAAAGATTGTCCTCACGAGGTTTTTGGTTCACTCCAACATCTCTTTATCCGTAAATTTACTGTTTGTGTTGTCTTTACAAGGTTTTTAGTATTTGTTATTTTTTCATAGCATATGGTGTCTCACGAGACTGAGGAAAACAAAAAAAGACCCAGAAAGCAGTTTAAAAAGGATGGCTCGGCTTATTTGCGCCAAAGAGAAAAAGCTAATGCCAGGAAAAGAACATTTTTAGCTAAGATGACTGTTGAACAGAAAGAGATAAAAAGGGCAAAGGACAGAGCAGAAGAAAAAAGCAGAAAAAAAAGTGAAGAGCATTTCTGAGATGACAGAGCGGGAGAAACGAAAGCAGAGAAAAAGTTGGAATAAAGCATCAAAAAATTACAGGGAAAAGAAAAAGGCATTAGCAAATATAGTGATCAATACGCCTCCACATTCAGATGATGATTCAGCCGATATACCTTCAGTGAGAAGTCACGTAGGAAGAAAAATAGTACGCAAAGATAGATCCAAGGCATACCGTACAATAAAAAAACAGGAACAAACTATAGTTCAAATGAAACGTAAAATAGAGACTTTAAAGAAAAAACTACAAAGACGGAACGAAAAAAGTGAACCTGTACCTATAACTCCTAACAGCAAAGTTGATTCTTTAATAAAAGACGTTCACGTTCCTCTTGAAGTACGCAAAAATCTATTGTTTGGCGAAGTATTGTCAACACAATTACAAGTAAAGTCTGATACCTTACAAAAAAATTTCAGAGAGAGAGAATTCTTTCAAAAATGTATTAGTGGAAAAATCATAAGGAAGTACAGACTGCTCCATATGGCTAAGAAGTTCTTACCAAAGGAGAGAAATAACAAATCCATTTTGAAGTCAGATGCTCGAGTTCGCGAGATAGTTTTGAAGCCAGAAGTTCGTCGAAAGATAATAGATTTCTTTGAAAGAGATGATGTCAGTAGGATGTGCCCAGCTAAGAGAGATTTTGTAAAAAAAAAAAGGTGATAAGAAACAAAAGCGCATCCTTTCATTCACAGTAAAAGAACTGACACCAAAATTCGTCCAAGAAACTGGAGTTAATTTAAGTTATGCAACACTACTCAGAGCAAAACCGTTTTGGGTGGTAGCTCCAAAATTAAGAGACTAGAGGAACTTGTTTGTGTGTCAAACATTAAAACTTTGAATTTAAACTGAATAAGTTGAAAAGCTTACAACAGCTTGATTACGGGAGTACAGAGCAGTTGATTGAGGACTACAGTTGCGATGTAACTTCTTATGAATGATGAACGGTTTGTGTGAGAAATGCAAAAATGTGACACTGGAGCCTGGTGATAATACAGATTCTTTGACATATTTTTCAATGGAAGTCCGTTAACGAAGATAAAACTGTAAAAGGTGAGAACAAGACATTTAAGATCACAAAAAAGGTTACTATTTCCAGTACAGTCAAAGAATTAAAAATGGCTTTGGCTGAAGACATTCCAGTAATGAAAAGACATCTCTATGGTATTTACAGTTACAACAAATTAAAGAAAAGGTTGAAAGAAAACTTAACTGAAAAAGAGATTATGATGCAGATAGACTTCTCACAAAACTATACCACTAAATACGTGAATGAAATTCAGTCCACACATTTTGCAAAAAATCAGTTATCTATTCATACAGGCGTATATTATTCAAGAAACGTTGAAAATGCTTTGCAATCAAGATCTTTTGCTACAGTGAGTGAAAATTTGGATCACCAAGCCCATGCAGTGTGGGCTCATATGATACCGATCTTATCAACAATTTTAGAAAACAAAGATGTTGACACTCTCTACATTTATTCTGACGGTCATACATCACAATACCGGAACCGTACGAATATAAACCTGTGGCTACAAACATTGATTAATAAATTCAAACAAATAACAAAAGCTACTTGGACTTACAGTGAACCTGGGCATGGAAAAGGACCGATGGATGGCGTAGGTGGTTATCTTAAAAGGACTGCCGATAGTCATGTGTTGATGGGAAAAGACATCAAAACAGCCTCGGACTTTGCCAGTTTGTTTACAGATTCTGCTATCCAAGTAAAAGTGATACCTGATGATGACATAACTAGGGCAAAAAGCATCGTTCCGAAAACTTTGGATGCCATTCCAGGTATTACGAATATCACAAAAATTACCTGGCAAAAAGGGTCAGAAGTTGTAATAAAAATTTATCGACACGAACTTTTCTACAAGGAGTTGAAACTATCTATGTTATCTAATCATTTAAATGTGAGCTCACTCGAATCCATGGATCATTGTAAAACTTCGACAGAGTCTTCTAAACCAGAAGAGCACATGGATAAAAATAACTTTGGAGACCTGATGACATTCAAAAAGGGACACAGCAGTTATAAAACTATTTATAACTCATCTTCATCAGACGAAGAAGATTTAATGGCAATTTCTGCTCGTCATCAAACTGAGGAACAGTCCAATAGTGTTTACAAAGCTGGTACATCTTACGGGCAAGGCACAGAAATCTTACATCCAAATTTAATATCCCCTGGGACATTTGTATTAATTAAAGTACCAACTCAAAAAACAAATATCTGTTTCAAATATGTCGCCACTTGTCAGACTTATGTTGATAAAGATGACGGGGAAATTCTTGTAACTTTCTTAAAATCTGTGCGTAATAGTGCCAAAAAATTCAAACTACAAACTAATGATATGTCATATATTAGCTTTGATCAAATAATTAGTATTATTCCTACTCCATTGTTGAAAAAATAACAGAATAAAGAGTATTATTACTTCGATACTGATGTTGATATTTTCGAAAAAAAAATTTTTTTGTAACTATTTCTTAATTAATCTTAAGTCTGTAAAGAAACATTTTTGCTACAAAAAAGGGTTTAGATTTCATTGCATTACTGTAGGTACTCCTTAAACTGATTAAGACTATGTAAAGTCAATTTTATGTTAAGTACCTACAAGCATTATGTCAAATAAATAAATATGCATAGCTTTTTAATTTAATTGTTGTTTATGATTTCAATATTGTAGCTATATTGTCATTTAGGAAACACATGTGTCATTCCGTGAACATCTGATCATTTCCGGGAACGTTACTAAAATTACGAAAAACAGACAATTTTAGATTTTTTTTTAAAAAAAAAAAAAGAAAATCACAGTTACATAAAAAATGTTTAGTTCTGTGTACCTAAAGTTGATTTTATTGTGACAATTGCTGATATTTTTATGGCTGGAAAATTTTACACATACAAATAGTAACTTTTTCTTATTTGTGGTGGTATTTTGTTTTAAAACGATTTTGTATGCAATATTTTACATGTTTTTTTTATTTATTATTATTATCTATGTACCTAAGCTATTGTCCAATGCAAAAATATATGTTTAAGTTTTTTTTTTAATACTTCATTGACTTTACAAAAACGTTCCCGAAATGACCGATTTTGGGGATGTCTCTCATTAAAAATGAGATTATAAAAAAAAGTAATTAGTTCTGTGCTTGCCCTACTTAACTACTGATTCTAAACATGTTTAGTAACAAATTAGGCTAAATTTTATATTCATAGCTTAAAAATATTTTCATCACAAAACTAAACTTGAAATTAGCCACCTTGGTGATTTTGAGCCATATATTAAGACAGGAATTTTTCGGAATTTGACTCTTAAAGGGCAAAAGTATTAATATTCCGCAATGCGCTTTTGTGCCATGAGATCTCCATTCATATCTAATCAATACAGATAAATGAGGGATAATTTTAAAGAATAAGGTCTCCGCCAAGGTCATGTTATATTTTAAGAAAGGAATGTTTCGAATTCGACCCTTAAAGGGCGAAATTACCATTATTTCCATAACGTATTTTTTTTTTTTTTTGGTCACAAGCTATTTATCTCCCTTGATATCTAACCGAAATAAAGAAATGAGGTGTTATTTTAGAAATTAAGGTCTCCGGTTGAGTCTAATGGTATTTTAAAAAAGGAATTTTTCCAAATTCAATCCTTAAAGGGTAAAAGTATTAATATTTTTACAATGCGTTTTTGTGTCACAAGCCATTTATCTCCCTTCATATCTAACCAATATAGAAAAATGAGATATCATATTAAAGATTGGTATCTGGTCACATTATATTTTAAGAAAGGAATTTTTCGTAGTTCGACCATTAAAAAGCAAAAATGTTAATATTTCTAAAATGAGTTTTTTGTGTCTCGAGCCATTTGTTTAATATCTCAGATTTGGGGACATCATATATTAAGAAAGATTTTTTTTTGGGATTCAACGCTTAAAGGAGAAAAAGTATCAATGGTTCTACAAGGCATTTTTGTGTCACGAACCATTTATCTCCATTAATATCTAACAAAAATAGATAAATAAGGCATCATTCTAAAGATTAAGGTCTCCATTGTGGTCACATCATATTTTAAGAAAGGGACTTTTTTCAATTTAACCCTTAAAGGGTAATAATAACAGTATTTGTATAAAGCACATTTTTGTATCAGGAGCCATTTATCTCCATTAATATCTAACCGAAGTACATAAATGACGTATTTTTCTGAATATTCATATCTCTGCTGTGGTCACATCATATTTCAAGAATGGATTTTTTTCTGAATTGAACCCAAACATGGCAAAAATATCAGTATTTCAAAGATGCATTTTTTGTGTCTCAAGTCATTTATCTCCCCTCGTAATTAAACAAAATTGATAAACGAGGTATAATTTTAAAGACTCAGGTCTTCGTAAGGTCTTCTCTTTCGTTACACCATATTTTAAGAAAGAAATTTTTCAAAGTTCAACCCTTAAAGGGCAAAATTATTAATATTTCTACAGCGCATTTTTCTGTCACAAGCCATTTATCTCCACTGATACCTAATAAATATCGATAAATGAGGTATCATTTTAAAGATTAAAAGTATCCGTTTTGGTCACATCATGTTTTAAGAAAGATCTTTCTTCAATTCCAGCCCTTAAAGGGCAAAAATATCACAATTTCTAAAAACTTTTTTTTTACCTCGTTTGATGCCTAAGCGAAATCGATAAATGAGGTATCATTTCAAAGACCAAGGTGTCCGCTTTGGTCACACTATATTTTACAAAAAGGAATTTTTTGCAATTCGGCCCTTAAAGGGGAAAAGCATCAATATTATTTCTACAACATCTTTATTATTATTATTATTACGACCCATCTAACTCCTTCGGTACCTAACCGAAATCAATAAATGACATATCGTTTTAAAAGTCTCCAATTAGGTAAAATCATAAGATAAGAAAGAATTTTTCAGAATTTGAGGCTTAAAGCGGTCGCGCATATGAGACAGTTTAGAGTAAAGATCCTTGATCGCAACAGCAGATATCACAGAGATGTCAATAATCTGTTTCTTATACATTAAGTAGCTTTTCGGATATTTTTTTTCTGTTATGGAAACATTTTTGTTTTACTGCAGAATTCCAATGTACACGTTTTATTCACACAGCAACACATATCACAGAGATTTTAATATGTCGTGTGCATTTTGTTCAGGTTGGTTGTTTTCTATTAAGGTCAGTGACAGTTTGTAGTATATACATTGTGTTTTAGTATTTCGTAATATGTTGTAAGTATTTTTATGTGTACCTATTCCACTAAAAAAATAAATATTTGCTGCAAAAGTCTGGTTCTACTTTTCACTATTCATTGTATTTTAGTAGGGAAATTTTCGCACGGGACATATAGTGATTTCTAAAGCACGAAATTTTTCGGAGTTTGACCTTTAAAGGGAAAAAGTAATAACTTTGAAAGTCACGTGTGTGAGACATTTCACAGCCTAGCTGCTAGTTAGCAATACCACATATCACAGAGACATTAATAAACTGCTTCACTGGCATCGAATTCTGTTATATACCTATTACAATAAACAAACAATTGAAACAAATGAGGTGGTTCTTCTTTCAAAATATTACAATCCCCAACCTCACTATTCATTATAATTGCAAAATTTTCACACAGGTCATCTAATATATATCATTTCTTTAAGGTGTTTTTTTTTTTTTTTGTCACAAGCCATTATCTCCCTTCATACCTAACTGAAATCAATAAATGAGGTATCATTTTAAACATTAAGGTATCCGCTTTGAACATATAATATTTTAAGAAAGTAATATTTTCAAATTCGACCATCAAAGGGCAAAAATATCAATATTTCTAAAATGCCGTTTTTTTGTGTCTCAAGCTGTTTATCTCCCTGGATACCTAACTATAATCTTTAAAAGAAGTATCATTTTAAAGATAAAGATTAAGATCTCCACTTGGGTGACATCATATATTAATTTTTTTTGGAATTCCACCCCTTAAAAAGTAAAAGTATCAATATTTTTTCATTGGGTTTTTGTGTCATGAGCCATTTATATCGCTTGATATCTAACCGATATAGATAAATGAGGTATTACTTTAAAGATTAAGTTCTCCACTGTGGTCACATCATATTTTAAGAACAAAATTTGACACTTAAAGGGCAAAATAATAATTATTTCCATAAAGCATTTTTTTGACACAAGCCTTTTTATCGTCCTTGATGTCTAACTGAAATAGAGAAATTAGGTATTATTTTAGAGATTAAGGTCTCCGTTTTGATCAAATAATATTTTAAGAAAGGAATTCTTCAGAATTCTACCCTCAATGGGCAAAAGTATCAATATTTCTACAATCAATTTTTGTATCATGAGCCATTTATCTCCCTTGATATCCAACCGATCTGATAAATGAGGTTTCATTTTAAAGATTAAGGTCCACCATGGTCACATCATATTTTAAGAAAGGAATTTTTTCGGAATTTTATCCTTAAATGGACAAATTATCATTATTTCTGTAACATATTTTTTTTTAGCATGAGGCATTTATCTCCCTTGATATTTAACCGAAATAGATAAATGAGCTATCATACTAAAGATTAAGGTCTCTACTCTGGTCACGCCATATCTTAAGAAAGGGATTTCCACCCTTCAAGGGCTAAAGTATTATTATTTCAATAACACATTTGTTTTTTGTTTGTTTTGTTACGAGCGATTTATTTCCATTGACACCTAAGCTAAATCAATAAATGAGGTATCATTTAATAAATTAAGGTCTCCACTCAAACAACATTATAAATAATAATCGAAATTTCTGCAATTTGACCCTTAAAGGGCAAAAGTAATAACTGTGAATGTCATGCATAGGAGACAGTTCAGGGCAAAGTCGCAAGATAGCAGTAGCACATATCACAGAGATATTAACAAACTGCTTCACATGCATCAATTGTTGTAAAGTAGCTATTACACTAAGTAAATAAACAACTGCTTCACATGAGGCAGTATTTCTTTCATCCAATTACTAACTACCAACCTTAACACACATCGTGTTCGCGAAATTTTCGCATGGGTCATCTAGTAATAATAATTCTGATACCTGTAGTCCCTTTAACAATTTTTAACATTTCAAATCCTGGTCTTAACTGTAATTTTTATGAACCATTTCTGGCAAAGCTTTGCTTTGTTAAGTACAGCAAAATGCTCAAAAGTTCTCTCTCACTCTCTTTTTAATGGCTTGTTAACATCAAGAGCTGTGGCCAAGAAAGGATTGGAGTTTAGAAATGTACATGAATTTATCTATTGTGTTTGAAAGAACAATTCTAAAACTTGCCTGGATTTTTTTTTTTTTTTTGAAAACCATTAAAAACTGCAACGTGGATGGTCACACTGGGCTGTTGAACCTTGGTCGTCCTAAATAGCCTGAATGTTAACAGCTCATCCAGCAGGTGTGATGTCATTTGATTGTAGTTACTTATACAAATTTCAAGATAAAATCACCAAATGACATGGTATCAGGTATAAATTACACAAAATTCAAATGTAAAAACAAATACCAAAAAAACTATATGGATTTTGCCTAGATTTATTAAGATCTAACAATTTAGAAGAAGAAGAAGAGAGAGAGAAAAGGTAAACAAACTGTAACAACTTCAAAGTAATAATAATTTTAAAAAAGCTGTCTCACAATACACACAAAAACTAGGTCGTTCTGAACATATGATGAAGTAGAATAAACATTTGAAAATAATTATTTTACTTAGTTATAATTCACAAGTAAATACCTGTATATCCTAACCAACCAATGTTCTGTGGTGTAGGCTTCTTCCAAATAGGTTAATTCAAAATTCTTGTTTCCAATTATTGCATTTCTTGTTCTGTCAAATCCTGCTGGGCTCCGGTAGTCAAGCTGAAAAATTAGGGGGTTGAAAAACTGATTTGGATAAAAATCACACAGGGTGTTTAAGAAGAATTTAATGGAAGCAATAGATGAATCATCATAAAAGAAATAACAACACCCTTTTTTTAAAAAAACCTTGTTATTGAAACCAATATCATAACAGTTATGAAAGAAGAAATGTTTTTTTTTTGCTTTCTTTTAGATCATCAACAGTTAAATAGACCACAGCTTCTATTAATGAACCATCCGAAGTTTGTACAAACTTATTTCCAGAAACCAAAATCTTGTTGGAAAAATTGGAATCAGAAATGCAAGTTCAATAACTAACCAATTTCATCATCCGTTTGGTCACAACAAATTCTGCTTCTGACCATGCCAATATCTGACGAGTCCTACCATATTTTACAGTTATTATTATTGGAAAACTATTCAAAATTGCACTTTTGCGAAGGGACAAGAAAAATAAATGAAATATACAAGCAAAAATCACAGATTTTAAAAGTTTAATTTTGCTAGATATCCGGCAAAACACAAGCAATGGCAAATATTCTTACCATTTTCTAATTTTTAAAACTAGAAAATTTCAAAATAGATACCTTCCACATTTTCCCTGAGTATGAAAATCCTTCAAACTTCTGAAAATGAGATAATTAGCTTCAATGTCATGATGCTGTGTTATAATTGCACTTTTATTTTGATGGAATTAATAACAGGTGCACCCACCAGTGTGGCTGCGCGTGTTAAAAGTGCCACCACACTGAACCAGTGAGTGTATACCGGCGGTTCTGATTGCAGGTTATAGGTAGTTTTCTGCAATCATTTAAGGCAGTGGTTCCCAAATAGTTTTTCCCGAGTACCACTTCAAGAAAGAGCTGAACCTTGCGTACCCCCTTATAGCTACATTTGCCTCTGCGTTCATTCCAGTCTAGTGCTTCGCACAGCCACAGCATTACAGAAATGTAATTCACACACACACCGCTTGACTGTCTTAAAATATATATTTTTTTTTTCCAATTGTCTTATCGAATACCTCAGTCAAGAGAGAACCTCACGTACCACTGGAGGTACACGTACCACTAATTGGGAACCACTGATTTAAGGGAATGCTGAGGCAATCCACTCTCTCCATCTCATAAACCACACATTTTAAAAACAAAAATTCACTTATCACACCGAACACAAGTTTCACATTTTACAGACACATGGCATCAAAACTATGACAAGCCTAAAAATCAGGTAGGAGATTGGACTTTCCTTTAAAACAAACACAGTCTCTGAAAGAGAATGTGCCGAATGACGTCTGACAGAGGAAACATGATGATGATAGCTGGTGTCCTTGAGCACTAATCTGTTGTAAAGTAAGGAATATAGTATTGTCATCTGAACATAAACAATGTAATCTTTTCATTTAACTGCTCTTCATGAGACAACACATAATCAACATTCTAAACAAGTCTAATATATCCAAAGTGATTCCATCAGTAACACTTTTGCAAGTTTTATGATACAAACAAATGAACCAATCATTTATTAGCATTTCCATTTTTTGACAGCTTCTATTAAAGCTCAACACTGTTATAACCATAAAGTGAATGGAACTGACAAATAACAGAGTTTACAGAACTGTTTTCTACAATATAACTAATGGCAAAGAGATTAATATCATGACCTTGGTTAGCTGTGTCTACACCATGGTTCCATATATATCACAATTTCATGCAGTTGAAAGGTCTAACAAACTATTGTGTATCTGTGCCCATCTCACTTCTTCCACCCTATCCCCCTTAATCAATAATAACAATTATAATAATTTGATATGGCTTGTTGCTTAAATTGCTGGTGCAATTATTCAGTTCCAATTAAATTTATTATAAGCATTACCTAACCAAGTATTAGAATGCAATACTCTGAATTGAGATCACTTTCAATAGTATAATAATAATATATGGCAATGTAGTGAAATTTATTTTCAAGATACACCAAGTAATTGCTTAACGTCTCTTAACAGCGAGGTCTTTAGAGACGGTAAAGGATGGGGGGCAAGGAATGGGAAGGAATTCGGCCATGGCCTTTTAATAGAAGCATTCCAACATTTGCCTGGAGTGATCTTGGAAACCATGGAAAACCCAAATCTGGATGCCCGGACGGGGATTTGAACCGCCGTCCTCCCGAATGCGAGGCCAGAACGCTAACCATGACACCACCATGCTCGGTAAAATGGCCTAAAACTGACAACCAGAACTTCAATGGAAACTCACATTTTTATCTTCCAGTTTAAAAAAAAAATGAAAAAGAACATCTTAGCCTTGTAGCTGATGAGTTCTATAGTAAAAAAAAACAAAAAAAAAAAAACAGTTTTACAGATGCACTGTTAATTTAACAAAATTTTAATATGGCAAGGAAACATAAATTATACTAAACACTCCCCAAAGTTGAAGGGAGGAGGGTAGTAGCAACATGAAATAATATACAGAACACCAAAAAAAAAAAAAAAAAAAAAAAAAAACAATATTTCGGGGTTTACCCTTTATCAAGCAGACAAATATGTGGAAGAACTCGCACAATTTTTGTGGTCAACACAGGCACACACAACGTGAAATTGACCTTTGGAGGTGGCGGGGGGAGCAATGATAATAGTCCCACCAATATTAATTTCAATGCCACTTGTACCACAACCCATCTCATCTACGAGATCACTTGCCTCCACTGCCAAAGTTCCTACATAAGCCTTATCTTGAACTCAATATCCATCGGAATCAATGGTCATCCCCCAAAACCTAGATCTCCCTGTTGCTCGCCATGTGACCTCAAGAACTACTTCACAGTCAGAACCATTAGAGTACTTCCAGATACCACTTCCCAATTTGAACTCCTCAGGTGGAAATTGACCTATCAACACATTCAGCAGATTTGACACTCTCCAGGCCTCAGTTTCAGATAATGCTTCTATATTCACCCTGTTATACCCATCACTGGCCAGTAAAATGGATTTATATTCAAAATTTATTTTCTATTATTATTATTTCTCGTTTTAAATGACCCATTTCACTTTCTTGAAATTAATATTTGTGTTATATTATCGTTGTTCCCCCCACCACCTCCAACTCTCAATTTCATTCTGTGAGCTCAGCCACATGTTTCTGTCTACTTGATAAAGGGTTAACCTCAAAATATAGTGAGATATGTGTGTTTGTATATTATTTTGTGTTGCTGCTCTCCTCCGTTCAACTTTGGTTAGTGTTGGATATAATTTATCTTTCCTTGGCAGGTCTTTCACTCCGTCATTACGAAATATTACATGTGATAACTGATTAAAGGTCAACAAAATGCATAAATTGTGTAAACTTGATGTCTGTAAGCAAATTCCAGTTCTGAAAGGGGTCCGAGACAGAATGAGACTGAGAAATAAGATAGGGAAAGTTATGAGTTAAATTATGAGTAAAAGTACTAAGCCAGACTAATAATTAGGAAAGAAATACTAAAGTGGAAGTTTATAACATGCTGACTTCAGAGCATGATTGTGGCATAAGTATGGGTCATTTAGAAAAAAAAGCATCCAGGTAGAAAATGTTTAGCAAATTTCTAAAGTTTCTTATTAATTGACAAGGAAGTTTAATCGTGTGACATAATCAATGTGTTACCATTGCAATGAGAAGACACAAGCGAAGTCAAGATATAGAAAGGAAAATTAAATAAACACTTCTTTAGAGAAGTTAGAAGTGTTAAAATATCTAAAATAATTTATAAGGCAAGGTTATGAAGTTTAAGGAATGCTAGGGAATACAGATACACAGACTCATTTCGAGAAAAATTAACAAGAGTGATTGGGTCATGTGACCCCTTGGCCAGCCTATGTTACAATTGGGTATTTGACTACTTCCTGAAAATGGTTTTAAATTGTTTATTGGTAACCCTTATTCACAGAGTACAGAGATTTTTTGACGAAAGTACCTAATTTAGCGTAAAATTCAAAGTAAAATTTAAAGAATTTAAAAGCACCTCAAAATGTTCCTTTGCTGCCTGGTGCGGGCAACGACACTCGTAGTGTCACACGTCTGTAAAAGCTGCAGCTGCAAACAGAGCGTTTCCTATTAACCAAGTTTTCAACTATTTTTATTATTTGTTGCTGGTTACTTCTTGTTATTAATGAAAGTTCATTTTGAATATAAAATTGAGGACAATTTGTAAAAGCCTACAGCGGAAAAATGTTATGAAGCATACATCTTACTGTCACTTGCAAGTAAGAAACAATAATTTTGGTATTAAACAGCCATTGGGATTTTTTTTCTCAAAAACTAGGCCCCATTTGAAGAAACGACTGTACATGGACATTTGGCATAAATAACCTTCAACATACACTCGGGAGAGAAAAATCCGTTCTTAACATGTTTGATGGTATCCTTGTTAGGGAAGGAATCACTAAATTTAAATATACTCTGTCCTCCAGGTTAAGAGGATGAGCGGGTGATTAGTACCCAACTATTGCAAAAACTTAAATACTTTCAATGGTCACACCACTTCCTCATATTTATTGCAGAATATGTCCCAAAAGAAATGAAAATTGAAGAATAAAAATCTCTGAACAATCAGAATAATCGACAGGTGCAAACAGTCAGTATTAGTTGTACTATTAGGTGACTAAATTTCTATAGAGTAATTGGTAATAGCCCTATTCGAAAAGTAGTGGAACATACGGAGAAAAAAATCTGTAATTTAAATGGAAGGGTACTTAATAGGCTCAAATCCATTAATTCTTTTTACACAATGGTAGTGATAAATTGATATGTAAACAAGATGGAAAAAGCTAAAGAAACTTCCAAATAAGATAACAAAAATAAATATTTAAAATTCACCTACTGGAAGATGAAATTGTCAAAAATTTATATCAAAGAAAGCTGAACCAATTTGAACATCTAGAACAAAACAGAATATCAATGAAGAATGGGATAATATGAAGGATTGTGTCCAAAAAAATAGCCAAAGTTAGAAAAGAAGAAATACACTGGAGAATTAGGTGCATAAAAATTTGGTTACAGGAAGTAGAGGAAATAGTTACAGATAAACAGAAACCCTATAAAAAACAGTTGGCAACTCAGAAATGTAGGGAATAGCATAAAAGAAAGAGGAATCACGTATAAGAGTCTGGTTAGAAAAACACATCAGTCATACAGAACACGATTTGCACGGAAGATAAACTCTATCATATAAAATCATGAAATCATTTAGTAAGGCACAACAAGATGTATTTAATTAACACAAAGGAATCAGTAGATTGTTATAAAATATTATGGTATAATGAAATCTTGGAAACACATTACGATACCAAAATGAAACAAATGTGAGTTGTCTACGTAGTTGATATAAACATGTGTGAATTGACAAAGGCAATAAGAAGGAAGGCAACACAACTTTATAGCATGTATGTTGCATTGCTGAAATAAAGAGGTTGTAACATAGTGGTTACCTATCACCAATCCAAAGTACCACCTGAGTAGCAAAGTGATGCACTGTTAGTCGAGACGGGACTGCGGCGCGTGTTGGGAGTATGTCCGTGTGTGAGTGTTTGGTTTGGAGGCGAGTACTGCCTGAATATGGTATTGCTGGAGTTATTGCCTAATGAGAAATGTGTGTAAAGTGATGATGAGAGATAAAAGTACATTCATAATTACAAGTGGATTGAAGAGCTTAAATGATTAACTGTGATGCAGAGGAAGATGAGGAATGTGGACTGCAACTAATGATGTGAGTGATTTTATAATTCGTCAACTAGCGCTAATTTTTCTCCAAAGGACTTTGCGGCTTTGATAAAGACATAGAAATTAATTATTTGGTGGTGCTCAATCCATTCTGCGTGCATCAGTGGGACTAGCAATAAACTTTCATTATTGTGGTCTATTTTAATTTGTGTGCTTACTTTACAGCGATATTACCACCCCAGAATGTACTATGTTCCACTCCTGGCGACTGCTGCAAATAACTAACTACAAGGGTGACCCACAAACTAATGCACCATATTTTTTTTCTTCAACAACTATTTACTGAACAGAATAAAACTTAGACACAAGAAAGAATGCCATTTATTCTACACTGCCTATTTTTCCACATAATCTCCTTCCCGTTCTATGGCCTTCCTCCAGTGAGACACAAGAGCATGTATGCCCTGGTGGTACCACTCTTTGTTCTATTCACGAAGCCATTTCTTCATTATGAGAATCACCTCTTTGTCATCCTCAAATTGTCTCCCACAAATGGCAATTTTCAATGGCCTAAACTAGTGAAAGTATGAGGGAGCTAGGTCAGGGCTATAGGTTGGATGGGTTAACACTGTCCATTCCTGTTTGGTTATGTGTTCCAATGTCCTCATATTTAGTGTGAGTGCATTAGTTATCATGTTGAAGCAAACAATCACCTGGGTTGTTATGGCGTCCAAGTCGCTGGAAGTGCTTCTTGAGTTTGGTTAATGTGTTCACATCTGCCTCAGAATTATTGGTGGTGCCTCTTGGCATCACATCAATGAGTAAGACTCCATCACAATCCCAAAACACAGTGATCATGACCTTACCAGCAGAAGCATTTGCTTTGAATTTTTTCTTCTGTCTAGAGTCAGGATGGCGCCATTCCATCAACTGCCATTTTGTTTCGGGCTCAAAATGGTGAAACCTTTATGGTACTGACATTGCTCTAGTCTCGAACGAAGGTTGGTGACAACACGTTAAGACATTGTTCTTGGAACTGATTGAATTTCCGATGTTATGTTGAGCTTCAACTGTTCATTTTTGAATACCTTACATTTAAGATATCCCAATTTAAAAAAAAAATAATCAAATGAACTGAGATCTGGACTCCACGCAGGGCAGTTGATGTTATCTCTCCATGAAATCACCTTATTTGGGAATAACTTGTTCACAGCTTTAACTGACAGGTCAGATGTATGGCAAGTGGTCCCATCTTGGTGAAACCATGTCCTCAAAATAAATCCTTAAAGTTTGGGTAAAGCTGGAGCCAAAATTTTTTGTAACATTTCACAATAACAGTCCGTATTCACAGTGAGTGCATGTCCCCTTCGATCTTCATAAAAATAAAGACCTGTGATTCCTTTACCGGACATTGCAGCCGATACAACAACGTTTCGACTGTGGAGTTTTCTGGTGCTTTAGTTTAAGATTTTCATTAGACCAGTATTGGCAATTCTGTTTGTTGACATAACCATTCAAGTGGAAGATTGCTTCATTATTAAACAGAATGTTCTTGAAGCTGTGGAATTGATTTAGCATTTTATTGGCAAAGTATTGCTGATTAGTGAGATCAGTATCTTCGATTCTTGAACTAACTGAATTTTGTATGCTATAATATGCAAATCTTCCTTCGAAATTAATTGCTAAGACGATTTATTGATATTGAGTTCTTACCTCGTTTGCAAATTGATAGCGATGAGTTCTGAAATACAGACTCCTGCACCTTTTCAATCGTTTATTCATCTCTGACAATTCGTGGGCAAGCTGTGGTTTGAATTTTTATTGTCGAACCTGTGTTTCAAATATTCTGATCTACTATCTAATAGAATAGTCACTTGGTGTAACAAGTGATCAATATTTCAAAGAATACAAACATTGAACAGCAATAATGGAACCATTGTTGCAATAATAAGCACGCACGCAAAAAATGTGCGATGTTTTCCCAGATATAGTTCCATTGTGACTAAAACTTCACATAACAATGCATGTTTCTATACTAACCCCGCTTTCGTGCGCATGCGCTAAATGACGTTGCCTAAAAGTAAAACCCCACTACTCTTACTGGACACACTGATGTTACGTGCGTTATAAATGTATTTGTTGTTAGTGAAATGCGTCAATTTATGACGCGGACTTGGGGTACCATTCCGGTATTCATTCTGATGACTGAGGAAAATCGCCTAAAAATCCGCACTCAGGATGGCCGGTATGTGTGGGCCTGAAGTTGTACCTCCATGATCCAGTGTGCAGTGCTTTAGCACACAGAGCCAGAGGCACACTGGTGGCTTAACTATCATAAAATATATATGGCCAATAAGAATTCTGCAGTTCCTGTTCATATTTTGTGGCTTCATCAGTCCTCTGATAAAAATCACAGAAAAATAAATTTCAATAACTAGATACGGCTCCACCTGTAGAACCTACATAATATATAAATACTCTGAAAGTAAAATTCTCAACAGAATGGTGAACAACATTACAGTAATACTCAATGAAGTCTTAGCAAAGCACAATGTGGTTCCAAAGTACATCGATTTACACTAGTATCCTCAGTGTAAAACAGCTACACAAGTACAGTTGTTAAAGATCATGCAAAGGCATTAGATTTAATAAACCTTTATAAGTACTGTTATTTCTTTCTTATGTGCTTCTCTCCCCTCACTTTTTTTGTACGTGTTTCAATATTTGATTCCATGGGCTGAGATCCAAGGAGACCTGCAGAGTAGAGGTGGGCAAAGTGACTCACTAAAAAGAGCGGTGTTCATTTGATCACTCTACGAAAAGAACTAGTTCTTTTCAATGGTTCACCAGTTCACTTTAAGAAAAATGAGCAGTTATATCCATTTTGAGTGTAGTATCTGTTTGTTTTACTTACATTTATACTGATTACTTAGGTTAAGCTCACATTGGTTATTTTCATTTATTTTTTATTTATTCTGAAACATTTTTGTTTCTTAATACTACAGGATTACTTTCATGCATAAAAGGCCATATGTAAAGAGTAAATGAAATATTGTTCGGTTTACTGGGAATATTTGAGCATAGATAATTTTACATTAATTTATTAACAAACACAAAGTACAATCAATTTTAAAGAACTTTTTGCTTTAAATGAAATGAAGGTTACTGTTCACAAGTAAAATTTTACTTATTTTGCCATTCAGCAACCTACTTCTTTTTTCATTGCAAATTTATCCAGCTTTTGAAAATATTCTTTCACAAGGCACGCTTGTAGCCGGAATACACAAAGAGAAACAGAAAGAGAAGCGGAGCAGGACATAAGATTCGAAAGAACCAGCTCCCCATTGGCACTGCTCCGCGCGGTGCTGAGCGATTGCGAACGAACTAGCTCTTTTGGTGGTGAGCGATTGAATCAGAGAAGGTTGTAAACGACCTAGCTCTTTCCGTGCTGAGCCATAGGATCAAAGAATGTTGCGAACGAACTAGCTCTTCTCGATCTTCGGGATTTCTTATTCTTTCAAAGCGGAGTGGATAAACAATGAACGGCGAGGAACAGAGAACAAACGTGAGTCGGGCCGCGAGCGATAGTAGCAAAGCCGAAACTGACTTATTGTTGGCGCACACTTGATTGAAGTTCAATCGAGACCGACACACCACCGTAATTACGGCTTCCAAGAAGAACTACCGCTCACTTTTAGTGAGCAACTGCTCACTCACTCTTTCAAAAGAGCTGTTCTAAAGAACTGGTTCACTCACGAACGAACCATTTCTACTGCAGAGCATGAGCTCTTTTCCGACAATATTTGTTTAAAACTTTCATCCTATTTGTTCCTCTGGTTTTTTGTTTCATTTTACAATATTTTCTCAAAATAGAGTGAAGCTATAATTTTACCACATTCCACTTACACATTCATTCCATACACTTATTTACACTTACTAGCCACAGAATTAACAAGTAATTCAATGGCTAATTCTATGGCTTTATAATTATTTCTTTAATATATTATTTTTTATGCAATGAAGATAGTAATGGTTGGTATTGAATAAGATAATTTTGTTTTTTTGTTTTCTTTCTACACATGTTTTTATAAACCTATTAAATCTCTTTTACTGCTTAAAGCTTTTATTCTGAATAAGAACATGTATCTTGATTTTCTTGAGGGCAAGGATATTACAGGAAATGAGTGTCAGCAAACAGGTTTCACATGCCTTCTCTGTTAATCTATGTCTCCTTTTATTTCTAACTTCATCTGCTATGTCATATCTGCTGAGTCATAAACCAGTTCAGATGACTTCCTCATGTGTAAAACAAGGCTAACAAATTATCTTCTTCAATTTTAATAATTTTGCAACCTATTATCAAATAATGAATTCTACGGTTTATTTTCTGGTGGTGATGAGGGTGGGTTAGGGGAGTAAATAGCCCCCTCCCCCCCTCAATAAAAAAAAATTCATTGAGGGAAAACATTGATTCAATGCAATTTCTCATATGAAAGGGTAAAGTTAAAATCTAACAACATAATTATTCAATTTCAGAAAATGAACAATACTATTTATAAAGAATAGTAAATACAAAATTTAAAAAAAAGCATACACTACACATATGCCCAAATAAAAGTTTAAGAGATAATGAAACTATCACACGTATATCACCTGTTATTCTGCAGCACTGATTCCAATAATTTTGAAGTATGTCAAAAAAAAGTTTAAAGTGTTAAATTTTTTAACTGCAGAAAAAAAAGTTTGAGTGGGTGCTATTTAACCCTCAAAATGATTTTGTAAAGGAAAAATTTAAATTTTCAAAATTCCTAAAAGCCATTTCAAAAGAAACAAAAACAGAAAATTACATAGTTTACATGTGGATATAAACATAACTGCCAAAGTAAACTTACCTTTAGCTCTCCAAATTTATAGTAACTCAGTTTGTACATAAGACAATTCAAAAGGGTTGGTGTACCCTCAGCGTCAATTCTAAATTCGCCACGGTCCGTAAAATAATCACTTTCCTGTAAAAAAATCAATATTATACTTATTTGTCAACTATTCATAAACAGTATAACTGAAAACAGACCTGAAATACATACTCTGATATCCTTAGGGTGTTCACCTTCAGCAATTCTCACCATCCACAAGAACTTGTTGATGTCATCCCCAGAATACCCAATAACACCACCAAATATAACAAGGACATAATCTACATCTAAGGAAAGCATTATTTTATAAGCTTCACTTTCATTTGACGACATAGCTTTACCCACCTGAAACAACACACAATAAGTTAATTATTGCACAAGGCCCTTAAATCTTTTATACCCTGTGAAGTAGATCACTTTAACCCGACTCAAAAAATAAATATAATATATACGTAAATCACAACATACCAAGGCAATATGGCTGTTGTTCCATGTATTATTATCAACTAATGTTGTACGATTAGCCATGCCTGCTATCTGATAGCCATAATCCCACCAACTCATAACTCTAGCATCACTGTTTGTATTTTGTGATAACCAGTAATATGCTTCTCGAAAATCATCTAATATCTGTCTCGATCTGAAAACAATCAAATTTTCAGTTATTTATAATAAATCTGAAGTTCTTCATTTGATATGGAACAAAACTAGTAGACTAGAACATATAAATCAGGGTACTGAAAGGAAAAATCACCCCAGATGATGACAGGATGGCACAGAGAATCAAAAACATGGAGATAAAGCAATGTAACACTTTTTTGGCATAAATTCTTAAGTCAGCAGAAAAAAATGATGTCCATTGTGGATGAGTGTAACATATTTTTGTGCCTTTCTTCCATCATCTGTGTTAGGTAATCGTTTCTTTCTCTGTGCTATGAAAACTCAATATAGTAGCAAATAAAACACGAGCAATTAATTTTGTGTACCTGCAATACTTTAGCCAAGGATATTGGTTTTGAGGTGGTATTTTATTTATTTATTGAAGAGGAGTGTGGGGGGAGGGGATAAGGTTGCAACTCAATTATAAAATAATTCAGAGAGTGGCAGAATGTTAAAATAATAATACTTATATGGAAAACAGAGAGAAAAGGGTTGATGATAGGAAATACCTGGAACAAAAAGAAGAGAGTCACAAGGTAAGATAATCTAGTAATGATCGGCAGATGAAGATTGTGGTGGATTAAATAACATTTCATGGAGAATTGGAGCGTTACAGATGTGAAGGTAATACAATTAGAGGCATCAGATAGTGATCACTGCCTAGTATTAATAAAGGTATGGAAACTGAAAGATGGGAAGAAGAGCCTGAAGAGGAGTACCAAAAAATCGTAATTAGCATGATAACCAAAGGGGAAGTGGGGAAACCTGAAGAAGAGTGGACATTGTTGTAATGGCTGAAACAGGGTGTGGAAGGACTAACAAGAGACTGCATGGTGGCTAGAGTAAAAGAATCAGTACAACAGAAAAATTGGAATTTTAGAGGATGGTTCAAGTGGAAGGTCTTGCAGACAAGAGATAAATATATATAGAAAAAGGAGGAGGCCAAAAGAATGGCAGCAGAGGAGATGAGGAAATGGATTGAGATAATGGAAGAAGATGGCAGAGATAAAAAGAAAGTACTATATGAAACAGTAAAAACAAAGAGGAATATTCTAATCAAAAACCTCAGTACACTGGATGAGAAAGGAATGAAAAAATATATATATATATATATATATATATACAGGAAAACTAAAAATGTGGAAGGAGTTGAAGCTTTGCTGAACCAAACTGGACACAGGATGAGACAGTACTGCCATCAAGAAGGGGAGATGGAAAAGATGAAAGGCAGAAAGGCACCAGGCATTGAGTGAGTGTGGAAATGGTAAGAGCAGAAGGCATAGTAGGGAAGCAGTGGTCATGTCATGAAATGAGAACTATATCGAAGGAGAAGTCAACCCCAGAAGATTTTCTTCAAAAAACTAGGAAAAAGTTTAAGAATTACAAAGCAATCAAACTGATGTGCCAAGTTTTACAAGAAAAATTTAGATAAAAGAATATGCAACATGGATGATAAAAATCAAAGAGAAGAGCAATATGGCTTCAGTCTAGATGGATCAGCGGTAGACTTGATATTTGCAATGAGACCGAAGGATCTGTTGTTGGTTTTTCTTGATATTGAGAGAGCATCTGATTGCATACACAGCAGAAAGGTATGGAAGCCATGGAAAACAGAGGAGTTCCAAGAGAAACAATCAGAAGAGTGACACAATTATACCAAAGAAGTGTAAGCTAATGGAAATAGGGAATGAAATAATAGATAGGCTTGAACAAAGAAGTAGGCTAAAATAAGGAAGTGTTCTCTAGTCAGTAGTTTTCATGTTAGTCATGGATGATATAATGGAGAAGGAAGCAGGGAGTATGGTAGAGAAAAACATGAGATGATGGCTTTCACTGAAAACCTGCTGATCAGGGAAAGTGGTGAAGAGGAAGTTCAACTGTGGTTGGATGTATGGGCAGACAGTGTGGGTGAATATGATAAATTTAATGTGAAGAAAAGGGAGTACATGGTCACAACAAGAAAGAAGAACAGTATAATCACATGATTTGTGATGACAGAACATCTGAAGAAGGCGAATAGTTTCAAATATCTGGAAAATGTTGTAAAGAAAAGTGGAAGGAACATGAGGGAAGCAGGCAGAAACATTTTTAATAAGCGTCTGGAGCCTGATATTGAACATAAATGCACCACAGAGAAGTAAGTGAGTAATTTATCGTACATACTACACTGACCGACAACACCCAGATGGAGTTGTGATAAATGAATGAAATTATGCAAATTTGCTGTGTTTTTTGCATATAAGTGATGAACAGTGTGGTGTAACATCACTTTTCATTCTACAAGTTCTTGTTGGCCAAGTATGTAAAGGCAAAGAGTGATGACCGTCTGCACCCAAATGTTTAATTATCAAAGAGGTCGGAGAATTGATGTGTTTGAAATGGGTACGTCGTCTCGTGAAATCTCCCAAAGGATAGTGTGATGTCAGTATATATACTTATTACACAGTGGATGAAAGAAGGCTCTAGTACTCCTAAAGCAGGCACAGGTCCATACAGCAGGACAATACGTGAATACCGCCAAATTGTGTGGTTATTGATGGCAGACGGGTGACTGCAGGCCAGATTCAAGCAGTGGTTATAGAGTGTCACCCCCTGGATGATTGTAAACTAATTGTTTGAAGCAGGGTTACACTCTCTGACCCATACGCAAAGTGTTCCATTAACCTGATTTCATTGCCAGCATTGTCTAACCTGGTGTAATGCAAAACACAAATGGACACACGAATAGCATACATTTGCGTTTAGAGATGAGAGACATGTCTCGTTTCTTTCAGTGGCAAAGTAATAATCAACAACATGTATGCAGGTGTAGCGGAGAAACGGTGAACCCTGATGTGACTTCAGAATGTCACACAGGTCCAGCCACTGACATCATAAGTTTCGACGACAGGACTGAGTTGGCTGTTGTTGAAGGCACAATGACAGCCCATCAATATATGGACAGGGTGCTGTTCCCTATTGTGATACCCTTCATGTCCACCATCTAAACCACATCTTCCCCTTCATGTCCACCATCTTCCAACAGGATAATGTCCATTCTCATATTGTGGCCATCACAACGCAAGCCTTGGAAGGGGTTGCAATCACACTTTAGACTGCAAGGTCCCCAGATTTTGTCATATAACCTAAATTTTGTTAAAAAAACTGCCAAAATTGGTTTAAAGAGTGTTCAACAAATTTCAATACAACAGTAAAGTAAGTTTAGTTTTTTTTGTTTTTTTTGTTTGTAGTTTTCAAGTGATAAATTGATGTAAACAATGAAATTCGATCAAAATGTTTGTAAACATTGGTCATATAAAGGAATCAGCCTATCTTTGCATAGAAAACTCTGCATTCATGTTCAGAGGTACAGTAGGTCATAAGGATTATAATGTGGTATGACACTGTGTAGAGATAAAATACTACAGACAAGATATTTGATTTTGTCGCTCAATTACCCACTTGTAGCAAACATTGAAAATAAACAGTTAAATAATTCCTAAGCCCTCAAATTTCAAGCTACCAAATAGATTTATAGCTTAAAATATATGCTGAATTTTAAAATACATTATGTAAAAAATTTAAATCTATAGGTAAAAGTTAAGTAACACTTTGGTATAATTTTGTACAAAAATTACGAATCCAAGAAAAGAACATTAGTTTTCACGTAGTGTAATTTGGTTAGATACAGAGGGGAGAGTATATTTAAAAGAAAGTAGATTTTTTTCTGAGCATAAAAATTAATGAACATGTTTTTGTAAAAATCGATGCAATACTCTGGTTATAATAGAAAAAAGTAAATTAATGATAATTTCAGGGAAACGGATGCTGGAAGGTGCACGATTCAGTGAGATAGATTTAGAAGGAATTAGGGAAACAAAAGGAAGGCGACTAAATAGCAATTATAGCAGTGGGACAGCATCACTACCATATAGAAAATTGCATTCTGAAACGTTTAAAACATATTTTAGCCCTGTAGCATTAATACTTCATGGGAGATACAGAATATTGAGAAACTAGTAAACAAGCCAGTTTGTACACCAAAAGATTGGGAAGAATTAGCAGATCGTTATAAACGAAGATACAGCAACGTAGCTCAAATACTCTGAAGGTGAGTGAATTTTAGGTGTCATCACTTCAATAATGTTTTAAAGCTATACCGCTAAAGCTACAGAAATTGTTACAAGGATTGATTTTGATGTTTAGGTAATGGACTACCTCCTACAAAAATTTCAAGTCAATCCGAGGAAAAGAGATTCAGATATTTCACAATTTACCAGACAAATGCGCAATTTATCCGATCAGAACTGGTCGTCTATAAAGGGAGCCCTGGAAGCTGGAGTGTGGGCAGTCATTGAAAACACTCAGGGAGTAAGTCAGGTGCAGCATACAGCCGATTTGGCACAATAGGTAGCGCGTAGGCAACCTGTTAGACCAGAAATGCAGCAGGCTGCTATGCAGCCATATTTACATTATTTTCAAATGATACTGTAGGAGTGGTCATACTCATGATGTAACTGAAATATACTCAGTTAGGAGATATTGGGAGTTGTTTGCAGCTTCCATCATGATTCATACTAGCAATTTTTATTTTCAGAGAAGTTTCAATGCTGTAGATAGGTCACATTGATAGAATACATTGTTTTGATACATACTTGATGGTCTACAGTGATATTTACTTAAAACCTACCTCTCACTCACTGAGGGTTATTCATAGCTTGTCGACCGACTACTGCGTGAAGTTATGTTCGTAACATGGCGAACATCGTCAACATGATTTCGGAATGAAATTGAACCTCTGAGCTAGCAAGCACTTTAATTCTTTATCTAATAATTTTGTTGTTCAGAAACTCGATTTTAGCAATAACTTTCAGCATTTAACAGAAAAATTTGAAAGACAGGAAACCAAAAAAAATAATTGGAAGCAGGAATTTTATGAACTAACTACCAACTTTGATAATCAAGCAAAACAAGTACATGAGAAGTTTGAACAATAGTCGCGAGATATTCAGAATACTCAACAACCAGTTAAAGCTCGATTGCATACATATTCTAAGGCTCATGCAGCCGAGATACTAACTACATGGAAAAAAATTCAGATGAGTTTGCCAAAACACTACATAATTCAACACAAAAATATAAAAAAGAGGTTCAAGATTCCGCTGCACATTCCATTGCACAATCCACAGAAAAGCTTTGAATACAAAACTCAGTTCACAAATATCTGAGTAAGATGTTAAGCTACAGTTGGTGAGTAAATCATGTGAAAACACTTCCGAAACCTTGCATAAGAAGTTTTCAGATTTGACTGTTGAGGTACTTGGTAGACTTGATTCTACCGATAAACAGGTAGATACAAATATTGCACAAATTTCTACAGCCGTGGAACAACTTGAAAGTAAAACTACTAACTCCATTCAGACTCTACAACAGAATACATCTATGTTAAAATTAATATTACTCGAGTCCACGAACAGGTTCAGGAACTGAGAACTACCACTGACACTTGCCCACAACAGATTACTGCTCTTCAACAGTCGGCTGTAAAAACAGATGATGCTGTAAATTCTTTGGTCCAGGATGTTTTCTCTAATAAACACCTGTGTACATCACTATGGAACCTAATGCTCTCACTAGACCAAATACAAAAGCAGACTTCATAACAAGTTCTGAGATTGGATTAACAGGTTGAACAAGTTCAGGCTGATATTCAGGGTGTCACCAAAAAAGTTGACAAATTGGCTAGTTAAGAAATTTCATTAGCTGGTAACATACAGAATACAGAACACAGTAAGGAACAAGAACGTATTTGTGTGGGTGAAATTAATGTGGCACCTTAGCTCATAATTGTAATGGTTGGAATAACGGTTGAACCAATAATACCAGATGTGATAGCTTACCAAACAGAAGAACGAGGTGATCTATTAACAACTATTGAACAATTAGGTCCTATGGGGACAACAACTGGAAATCACAGTGATCTGCCTACATTATCAGATGATAGTACTACAAATACCGCAGTTTCTCTTTCACAACCTATCACCTATAAACCAAAATTCAGTACCGTAGCTCAAATACTCTGAAGGTGAGAGTGAATTATTTTTTAAAACTAAACTGCTAAAGCTAGAGAAATTTTTATAGGGATTGATTTTGACATTTAGGTAATCGACTGCCACACACAAAAATTTCAAATCATTCTTAGGAAAAAGAGATTCGAATATTTCACAGTTTCCCAGATAATTGCGCAATGTATCCCATCAGAACCAGTCGTCTATAAAGGGAGCCCTGGAGGCCAGAGTAGGGGCAGTCACTGGAAAACACTCATGGGGGTAGGTCACGCACGGCGTACAGCCGATTTGGCGCAATATGTAGTGGATAGGCAACCACTTAGACTGGAAATGTGGTAGGCTAGGCAGCCATATTTAAATTATTTTCAAATGATAGTGTAGGAGTGATCATACTCATGATGCATCTGAATTGTATTAGGGGTTATTGGGAATGGTTTGTGGCTTGGATTATGGTTCATACCAGCAATTTTTATTTTCAGAGAAGAAGTTTCGATGCTGTAGATCGCTCACCGTATTTTGAAGAATACATTGTTTTCATCTTTACTTGATGGTCTACAGTGAACTTCAATTAAAACCAACTTTCACATACTGAGGTTAGTAGTATGTTGGCGGCCAATTGACACACTATCCTTAGGCAACATTAACAGTCAAAGTTCAGCATCTGCTTTTATGCACTAACCCCAGCTAACAGCAGATCTGACAATTTGTCCCCAATAGAACTTGCCTGGGCTGCCAGGAGTACACACTTTAGATGGTCACCCAGCACCAACTGTGTAACAATTGATTGCGGGCATAGAGACAAACTTCAAGAAGACGCCCAAACCTTACTGATCTTCAAAATTACCTAAAATGCCACTATTCCTGTCTGGATTGCACTTCTAATTTACATCCTAATTTCCTATCCTAATGCAAGGCGCCGAAACATGGTCACTGAAGAAGCAGGATATCAGTAATTCTCAAGTGAGTGAAATGAAATTTCTAAGATGTAAGAATGGTCAGGATAAGGGACAATATGATTAGGGAGACAGTAGGAAATAACAGAAGGCAATATGCAATAATAAGATGGCATGGGCATGTTAAGAATAGTGAGGAGCAGACAATGCCGATGAAAATGTGTAAAATAAAGATGCGGGATAAAAGACCAAGAGGAAGGTGTTGTAAGCACCTTAGAATTTTGGTAAATTCTAGTTTCTTAGCTTCAAGTATATGGTAGGAACGTTTTATGTAGAAGCTGATACCATAACCTAACTTACTAAATAAACCATTTTAAAAGCAGTAAAGACTCACAACATTTAATAAAAGCACTAAACCAACTTTTTACAAGAGTAAAGAAACTTTATACTAAGCTGAAATAGGATAATCCATTATTGTTTAACTCCCAAACAATAGATTTTTGATATATGACCATTTCACTATTCCTGAACACTTTTAAGTGAAATAAAGTAATTTTAAAATAATAATAATTCAAAAGAAAGCTAAATTCACTAAAATTTCGTAGTTTCTGACCTTTTAAATAACATAAATGAATTTTTAAACACTTCAATAAACACACTTCCATTTCTAACAATTTTTATCACATGTTCCTAGTAATTTCCCGAAATAAAAAGTAGATTTTCTGAAAGAACCAAAAATCTAGATTAACATATTTAAATTTCAGAATATTTGATGCAGTAGAACAGATTTTATAGACATTTTAATGATTATTTCGTCACTGAACACACGTGGGTCAATTAAGAATTATTTGCAACTCAACCAAGTCATTTCCAGAGATAAAATAACTTTTAAAACACGTAATTCAGAGAAAATTACAGTAATTTCACTTTTTTGATAAAAGCAATAGAAAAAGAATTATTAACTAGAAACCAAGTGTTTACTAAACTGAATTAAAGTCAAATTTTGCTAAATCCATATCTTGGCCATCGATTTTCAAAAAATTTACACCGTTAACTCAGGGATTTTTGGGGAACATTTTGACACTAATTTTATTGGTAACTAGCTGGTACCCACGACTTCGTTCGTGATTGTAAAGAATTCATATAGACAGCTATAGACATCTAACCACCATAGTGCACGATGGGAGACTCGATACTATTACCACACACAAATACCAGTCTTCTGCTCTATGTAGTTGCGGCAGCAAAGTAAAATTTACGGATACACACAAGTCTTTGGATGAAATACGAAAATATTCATGATCGACCAATTTCAAACACCATATCTCACACACTCCCACAGTTACCGGATTTCGGCCAACGTTGTGATCGATGGGAGACTCTGTGTTACTACCACACACAAACGCCAGTGATCTGCGATTGATAGTTTTCACATAAAAGTGATACACCGTGACACATGCGTCTTTGGCAGAAATATGAAATTACCGCAGGTCGACCATTTTCATCCCCCATATCTTCCACATCCCCATAGCTACAGACATCTAACAACCATAGTGCACGACAACAAACACGATTCTACTACCACACATAAACACCAATGCTGTATGCTATGTAGTCGTGACAGAAAAGTGAAATCTGCGGAGACGCATGCCTTTCGTCGAAATACGAAAATATCCTTGGTCGGCCACTTACAACCACCATATCTACCACAGTACCACAGTTTCTGAAATTCGGCCGCTGTTGTGATCGAAAGGTGACTCTGTGCTACTACTACACACAAACACCAGTTATCTGTGATCTATAGTTTTCGCTGAAAAGTGATACACCATGACACTTTTGTCTTTGGCAGAAGTATGAAATTGCCACTGGTCGACCACTTTCAACTCCCATTTCTCCCACACCCCCATAGCTACCTACATCTAACAACCATAGTGCACTACATGAGATAAGATTCTACTACCAAACACAAACACCAATGCTCTATGCTATGTAGTTGTGGCAGAAAAGTGACATATGCGGAGACAGTCGAAATACGAAAATATCCTTGGTCGGCCACTTACAACCACCATATCTCCCACACAACCACAGTTTCTGAAATTCGGCCGCTGTTGTGATCGAAAGGTGACTTTGTGCTACTACTACACACAAACGCCAGTTATCTGTGATCAATAGTTTTCGCTGAAAAGTGATACACCATGACACTTTTGTCTTTGGCAGAAGTATGAAATTGCCACAGGTCGATCACTTTCAACCCCCATATCTCCCACACCACCATAGCTACCGACATCTAACAACCATAGTGCACTACATGAGATACGATTCTACTACCAAACACAAACACCAATGCTCTATGGTATGTAGTTGTGGCAGAAAAGTGACATATGCGGAGACAGTCGAAATACAAAAATATCCTTGGTCGGCCACTTACAACCACCATATCTACCACAGTACCACAGTTTCTGAAATTCGGCCGCTGTTGTGATCGAAAGGTGACTCTGTGCTACTACTACACACAAACGCCAGTTATCTGTGATCTATAGTTTTCGCTGAAAAGTGATACACCATGACACTTTTGTATTTGGCAGAAGTATGAAATTGCCACAGGTCGACCACTTTCAACCCCCATATCTCCCACACCCCCATAGCTACCGACATCTAACAACCATAGTGCACTACATGAGATACGATTCTACTACCAAACACAAACACCAATGCTCTATGCTATGTAGTTGTGGCAGAAAAGAGAAGTATACGGAGATACGAATTTTTGGTCGAAATATGAAAGCGCCCTGCACTGACCAACTTTAATCATTATATCTCCCACATCCCCACAGCTATCGGCATTCGGCCAACGTTGTGCACGACAGGAAACTCCATGCTACTTCCACCCACAAACATCAGTGATCTGTGCTAGGTAGTGGTGGCTGAAAACTGAAATATAGGAAAAAACCCGTCTATTTTTATATATATGTAAGATTTGCAATTCAGCAGAGTTTCTAAAAAATTGAATAAATCCATATGTTTAGGTAATTCCCCAATTGCGTTAGGAGGTCGTATCACTACACAAAAATAAATAAAAATTTAAACTAATCACTCGAAATTTCTCACTAAACATCCTTTGAGCATCTTGCAGATAAGACTACACACTGTCAAAGTTTGAACATTTTTTATAATCTAGATTGTTTAGTGCAATACACACACTTTTTGCTAAGCGGCAGTATAAATGTACGGTACAGTCGGGGTCAATATAAGCGAGGACCTCGTAGTGGGTGATGTCTTTCTTTCTTCATGGTTTTGTCTGGTGTCTTTACTCCGGGAACGATATGTAAGGTAACTCCGCGTTATTTGGTTTGTTATGGGACGGTGTTGCTGCTCTAGCCTGTACTTGTAGTTCGGCCATGTTGGGTGCACTTGTAACAGATTGCGATTTCAATGACTACTAAGAACTTTCAAATTTCAAAAGGTTGTTTTTTTTTTATTCTGTCGGTATCTTGTTCTCTCCACAACCTACAATTTTCTGGAAACATTTGTTCGATCGCCTACTCAACTGTATAATGCTAATTTTGAAAAATGTGACTTTTTAAATAAACTCTAAAATTTTGTCCAAGTGAACTTTTTTGTGATTTCATAGTAAACTGTTTCAACCTTTTCTAAGTTTGTGGTTTAAACAAATTTAGTGGCGAGCTTTAAGCATTTTAGTTGAGTATCCAGGCAGGCACATGGTTAATTTTATATTATTCCATCAAAAAACAACAGAACTTTCATCTTAAGTGAACTGCTAGTTAAGGTACAAGCCTATACCCAACCCCAGTATAGGTTTTGTGTCTTACAGTGTGCTAAAGGTGTGTAAAGAAAGGAGGGGTGGTTATGGAGAGACATTGGGAAGAAAATGGAGGCTTGTGTTCAAGGCAGATCTGGCCAGATGAACAATACATTAAAACACTATAAAAGTTCGCATGACTGAAAAAAGACAAAGATATAAAGAAATAATAATTATGTGAATATTTTTTTTTTTTTTTTAAATTGCATATACATAGACTGTTGAAAAAAAGTCAATTTGGGATATGGTGGGTTTGTGAAAGAGAGGATAGGTATATCTATTAAGGAGAAAATTTATTTAGTTTTTAGTTACTTATCTAACATAGAAATTATGTCCATGCTTTTGCAATTCAGTATTGTGAGCATGTAGGTTTCACAAATTGTAAGTTTCAATCTCTTGATTATTAGAAATAAATTTAACTATGATCAGATATCACAATTCCAGTTCATTCAGACATTCCCTCAAAATGAATAACATTAAATCCATCAGTAATATACAGGTCTTGTACTACACACAAAATAAATTTTTTCAGTGAATCCCACAAACATGACACTAGCCAAATACCACCTTATTTCGTACAGAACTATCATCAACATACATGTTTATAAATGCCAAAATCACTGCAGTTTTGAGAACTGTCTTGATTAGAACTTCCTTTATATAGAGGGCTGGACTAAACATAACAAACATCACATCTACATTGGTTTCAAATTTCACATTCATCACATAGCACCATTTCAGTTTCCAAGGAAAACTTCCCTGCTGACTGAAAATAGTGGAAAATTATTTACAATGCATGGAATATTAAAGGCATTTTTCATTGAAAGAACCACACATACGTCAATATGTTCTGATGACTGATACCTTTTATGGCCATTAAAACTTTTGCATTCCAAAGAGTATTTGTAACTCATGTAATCTGCCTATTTGAAACATCAGAAACATTTTGTTCCATATTCAACAGCGTTCACTAAGAATCATCAAGTATAGACTTTTTACTTATGGCTTTACACCTCGTCGACATCGAGGTCGTTACAGGTGGGATGGGATTGGGGACAAGGAATGGGAAGGAATTCAGCTACGGCCTTTTGAAGTAAGCATCCTGGCATTACCAGAAGTGATTTGGGAAACCATGGAAAACCCAAATCTGGATGCACGGATGGGGATTCGAACCTGCGTCCTCTCGAATGTGAGGCAAGAATGTCAAGTACAGAGCAATCTTGTCTTTTGTTATCACACAGATGATCATGCATACCATGATCCTCCTTTCTTAAGGTTTATTTCACTGTAATCTATGATGTATCTCAGTTGATTTGCTTCAGACTGTAGACAAATCTAAGAGAAGAGTGGTTATCTGTGTTCTTATGACACCATCAAGCGGCATAATGGACATTATTTACAAAATCATATTGTATTACATCCAAAAGAAGACTTTTGTGCTACAGTACTTTCCAACCTTCTACAGTTATTGAATTCAAAATATTGAGCAGCTCTCAAGGAAAACATGAAACTTAAAGGTTTTGGTATTTTAACCATTCCAAATTTCTAATTGTAAAGTTTGAAATAATACCTCCATATTATAGTCCAATTTCCTGGAGTGTGAGATACATAATTTTGTTGTTCTTTAAGAATCTGAGTGAAGTAAAGCAATATAAATTCATCGAAACCTTTACTAAAAATTTCACGTTTAAGAATGCATTCCAAAAACATTATTCAAACTGTGTGCTAATGGAACAGGAAAAAATAAAAGGCAAAATCATTTCAAACAGAGATATAGAAAGAATAGCCAATTACTAAGAACTGATAGGAGAAAGGCTGAAAAAACCATAAAGGGAACACAACAATACTTTTGGAGATTCCTTAATCCTGCGAAGGAGTAGATATGTTTCAATAAATATTGTTTCTTATTTTTAATATATTATTAAAATTGAGGTTGAGTGAACAGAGGTTTTCCCAGGGTATCAACTACACAAAAATTGAGGATACTGTTTACATTGATCACAATATCTCACATACTCATGTTAATTTCTTGTAGACTAGTATATACTAGTAATGATACTAAGGAAAATGGCAGTGGCTTTTAGGAAATATAAATAACAAAAGATAGGAAAAATAAACCATCACTTACCAAAATATGAGGGCTGCGATGAGTGAATAATACATAAACAGACACAAAAATACAGTATTTCGGTGTAAAATCTTATTCATGCACCAGAGAATGGGCCATTTGGATCCAGAGGTGCGCACACACTAAAGGTTTCCCCATGACTGACTAGACAGCAGAAGAAAAGGTGACAGGGAAAGTAGATGGAGGGGGGGGGGGTGACAGTGGAGGTGGGAGGGAACTGGATGAAGAGCATTGACGGGGGGAGGGGGGTGAGGATAGCAGGTGGTGGGAAGGGTGAACTATTGAGAAGTGGACTACTGGTGTGTCAAGAATGTCTGAGCTAATATATACAAGTCACAGGCGATAGTAAAATGAATATATTCAACAAAGGGTACTGACACGAAAAAGAAATTTATTTTAAAAAATTAACTAATCATTATTATTACTAGATAAGGAATCAAATTAGGATAGGGAAATGAGCCACCACTTACCTTTAGATGATGGATGTGGGGCGCGAACACACATAAAAGACACAAACACAAACAATAAAGTAATTTTCGGGAAAAAAACCCTTCGTCAACGAGAGAACATTATGAGAGGTGGGTGCAGCCGGAGATTGCCTCACAGAAAGACCGCCGGTTGAGAAAATGGTGGGGGTAAATTCAAACATCGGAAAAGTAGAGGGGCAGTGAAAAAGAGCTAATACCCGAACAAAAATAAATATCCAAACTAATTTCTGGTTGGTGGGAAGATCAAAATATAATTAGAACTAAATATATATTGAAAATATATATATATATATATACAAAATTAAGGAAGGATAGGGAAATATGACCCAACACTTACCACAGATGAAGGCGGCTGGGACGACGAACAAAAAACAAACACAAGAGAAGCGCAATATTTCGGCCTACAGCAGCCTTAAACGTGCAGAAGGTGAAGCACCAGGCACCGTCACATATGTACACATAGACGGCCGACTGGTGAATGGCGTCTCAGGCGCGGATGGTAGTTTAGGTGGAAAAGGGGGAAGGGGGAGTAAGCTCAAATATTGGGTCGATAATCGATACTAATGACGATATGTTATTATTGAAAGAGGTGAATAATAACTGGGTGGGGATATATATATATATAACTATGAGTAAAACGTAAAATAAATGTAAATAGCATGGATAATAGTAAATACAGAAATAAAAAACGTAAATGGTATAGATAATAAGTGCTGGGTCTGGTGGGCAGAGTTTATTGGAGATTGAGGCCAGGAGGATGTCTGGTGTCAAGGATATTCTGGTAGGCTAGTTCCCATCTACGAAGTTCAGAGGGGGTCGTGTTGTTAGGGAAAACTCTGATTGCCCTAACTGAAAAACAGATGTTCAAATTATTGATTTTGTGGGAACTGACATGTTTTGCAACTGGATGGGCCTCATTGTTAGTATAGACTGTCTGCCTGTGGCCATTCATTCTGATAGCTAGGGGATTGGTTGTGAGGCCTATATATGAGCTGGAGCAATGGAGGCATGTCAGTTGGTATATGAGGTGTGTTGTCATGCAAGTAGCATGACCAATGATAGGGAATGTTTCACCTGTTGTAGGATTGGAATAAGTGGTAGTGGCTGGGTGCATGCTGCATGTTTTACAACGGGGTCTATTGCATGGGAATGAACCCTGTGGCAGTCTGGGCGAATTACTTGGTGAGTACTTGTGGACTAAGATATTACTTAAATTCGGTGGTCTGCTAAAACATGTGCGAGGGGCAGTGGGTAGAATTTTATGGAGAATGGTGCGCATCCCGGGGAAGGAACGTAGGAAATCATGTCCACGGCGATGGTTAACCTAATCCTTCGCCGTGGACATGATCCTACAACAGGTGAAACATTCCCTATCATTGGTCATGCTACTTGCATGACAACACACCTCATATACCAACTGACATGCCTCCATTGCTCCAGCTCATATATAGGCCTCACAACCAATCCCCTAGCTATCAGAATGAATGGCCACAGGCAGACAGTCTATACTAACAATGAGGCCCATCCAGTTGCAAAACATGCCAGTTCCCACAAAATCAATAATTTGAACATCTGTTTTTCAGTTAGGGTAATCAGAGTTTTCCCTAACAACACGACCCCCTCTGAACTTCGTAGATGGGAACTAGCCTACCAGAATATCCTTGACACCAGACATCCTCCTGGCCTCAATCTCCAATAAACTCTGCCCACCAGACCCAGCACTTATTATCTATACCATTTACGTTTTTTATTTCTGTATTTACTATTATCCATGCTATTTACATTTATTTTACGTTTTACTTATAGTTATATATATATATCCCCACCCAGTTATCATTCACCTCTTTCAATAATAACATATCGTCATTAGTATCGATTATCGACCCAATATTTGAGCTTACTCCCCCCCCCCTTTTCCACCTAAACTACCATCCGCGCCTGAGACACCATTCACCAGTCGGCCGTCTATGTGTACACATGTGACGGCGCCGGTGCTTCACCTTCTGCACGTTTAAGGCTGCTGTAGGCCGAAATATTGCGCTTCTCTTGTGTTTGTTTTTTGTTCGTCGTCCCAGCCGCCTTCATCTGTGGTAAGTGTTGGGTCATATTTCCCTATCCTTCCTTAATTTTATTGCCTTAAAGCTTTTTCCTGCTCATTGTTATTATATATATATATATATGTAATAATAATAATATTTATGAAGTAAACATCACCTCAGGTTAGTGGTGGTTCAGTATAGGTAATGGAAAGGAGAGGAATAAAAAAAAGGTTAAACATATGTGCTACTAATAATAATGACCGGGCATTATCTTAAGTTGAGACCAGGTGGTTGCCTTGCGCCAAGTTTGTACTGGTAGGCAAGTTCCCACCTTCTGAGTTCAGAGAAACTGCTGCTATTAGGGAGAACTCTGATAGCACGGACTGTGTAACAAGAGTTGAAATTATTCAAGTCGTGGGTTATGGCATGGGCAGCAACTGGGTGCTTTGGGTCCTGTGTGAACACCGTCTGACGGTGGCCATTCGTTCTTATGGAGAGTGCATTAGTGGTCAAACCTATATATGAAGCCAGGCAGTGGTTGCATGTTAACTGGTATATTACATGTGTGGTTTCACAGGTGGCGTGTCCTATGATAGGGAAGCTTTCCCCTGTGACCGGGTTGATGAAAGTGGTGGAAGCATGGTGTATGTCACACATCTTGCAGCGTGGTCTGTTACGTGGGAAAGAGCCTTGGGGTTGACTGTTAGGAAGAGGAAGACTGTGTTTGTGGACTAGAAGTATGTTTCATTTTGATACCGTGATTTCAGCAAATGAACAACATACTATTATTTGAATGCATTAACTTACTTTTCTTATTGCTGGCAATGTATTACCTGTGACATAATTGTTTAAATGTGTACATTGATAGTCCATGTAAACAAAGTTGCAGGCAACAGTAGTTGTTTACAGTGACCAAATTACTACGATGGTCACCGTATATAATCAGTTCCATAAACCCCATTTATTTATTAATACAAAAGGGCAATATAATCCAGATTTAATTTAACAACTTCTACATAATCTAAATACAGATTTATAGAGTAATTATGATTAGGAAGGCTTCTTGTAGATAACCAGATATTAAACTGGACATTTGAACTACATCTAATTCCAAAGCTATAGCTCACCCATCATGACCATAAGATGCCAGAACAATGCTGGGACTGGAATAAGCATTACTTGTTACCCAGGTGCAATGGACAGCAAACATCATCAACAACATAAGTATTGCAACAATTATTATACTCCGTATATTTACTCCAAGTCCATCAGTTTCCCTCTGTTGCTCATGTTTCATCTTGCGCAATTTTCCTGCCTGGTAATAATAAGAAATCACATCAATGATAAAAAAATTATTTATCTTTTTTTATTTTTTAAAATAAACTACAATACAGATTTTTTAAAAAATAAAATGCAACATGATTATATTAAATACCCAACATTAATAGCACTTAAAGAGAATGAAAATTAATCACTGCACACTAACTAAAGAATTAGGGTTTGTGAACTTTCCAATCACAATAAAACTGTTTGCTATTCAAGGTTCTTGACTGAAATGTTAAACTCATGTTGTCCCCAAAAATTCTTCAGATTCAAATTTTTCTCAAAGTGCAGGAATTCACGTTTTATTATGACTCAATTGTACAAGACAAATAAAATGAATCAAAAGTTGCTACAATTGACAGAAGGATGGTACAACACAAAAATTCAAGTCATGAAATTTTTTCGTGCTTATCATGAAAGGCAAGAGCAAAACGTTCACTTGATCGAAGTCAGCATGGAAAGTATGCTGGGAGTGCAGCAGAAAGAACCAAATTTGGAACAAAAACAGTAGATAAAGAAAAGGAGAAATATTTCAAATGCAGAAAGGAATACACGAAAAATTAAAATGAAATACTGAGAGAATTACAAAAGTAAGAAGTGTGTTATTCATAAGGTTGGGGGTAAAGAGAAGCGGAGGTGGATTTTTCTTTGTCTCAGATTGGCACCAAGCATGTTCTTAAAGTTCAATAATGGAGTGTATAAACTTAGGGAAATGCTGCTAACAGAGAGCACTGCAAGAGCACAAGCAGTGCCAAAGATATTGAAGGCATTAGTTTTATGGATTTAAAGATGTGATATATTGAAGTTTTTGGGTGTAATGTATATCCACAATCATTCTTCCCAAAAGAAAATTATTTCATGTTAGGACCTACATAAGAAGGGGAATAGCCAACAAGTTAACCAGCGAATTATCACAGGGAGTCTCAGAACTGTTCAGCCCAATGGTACAGTTCACTCAAAGAGTTCAATCAATTCCTTATCCATACAGTATCCAGTCAAGAAGGCATTACCTTGCCCTGAAAAAGATTTGCATGATTCAACATATTTATGCATCCAAATGCCACAATCTTCAATAACAGGAAGGACCTATACATTGTAGGGCATGTCATCTGCAAAACCTATCATTTACCATGGCACTTGCAATAAATGTTCTACTTCATAACTACGCCAGACTACCAACGAATTGTCCATCAGGATGAACTTGCACAAGCAAACAATATTCGCCAAATATACTGCCCATCTTGTTGCAGTTCTGCCACCACACATAATAGTGTAACTCTTGTTTTATAGTTCCTGCTGTCAGTCTTCCCTGTAAATAGCAGTTTCATTGAACTGGGAACTGGCCAGTCACTGCTTACTACGTATCAGACAACCACCTAGCCCTAATCTAATCCTTAAACTTCTTTCTTCCATCACCTTCTCCAACTCTATCTCACTTCACCTACATTCTCCATAAACCCCCCCTTTTTTTTTTTTTTTTGTAACTTATTTATTTTGTTAATTAAATTAAATATAATAGTTAAAATAAAATACTGTTAGACAATGATGAATATAAGGAAGAGTAGGGAAATTAAACCCATCACTCAGCACAAATGAAAGAAAAAGGTACATGACCAACAAACAAACTTCACAATATTTTGGTATAAACCTTAACCATATTGAGAAATATGACAAGGGAATTGCTTCATGTGACGAGTCTTGACATGTATACATCTGATACCCTTGTCGTCTCACTTCTACATGTGATTAAGGTTTATACTGAAATATTGTGAAATGTATTTTTGTTTATTTGTTAGCCTCAGCCCTCCTGCTTGCACTGTATCTGTGAGGAGATCAAAATTGTTCAGGCTCCCACTGAACGATCTACAATTTTTTTTACCCCTATAATTTTCTAAATTTCATGTTATGATCCTGTTTGAAGTAGTAACAATTAAAATATTGCATAGTTACAAATCACTAACTTAAATGTTTCAGAAGCTGTGAAGATGTGACTGATGAAAAAATGAATAATTCCAATTTTCATTCAGAAGATATGAAACCATAAAAAATGAGGCAAATTGAAAATAAAAGTTATGCAAATTGTAGATGCCAACTATCTCAAAGCCTTTCTAAAAAAAATTTAATACCTGTAATTTTTTCCGTGTAATTACCGAGTGGATCAACTTGATTACATCAATACTGAATAAAGAGACTGTTACACCAAATTATTTTTGATTTAACTGAAGATATGTTGTTTTTTCATTTAGTTTTTATATGTTTCATTCCACACACTGATTACAATTAATGCAGAATTTTTCTGGGAAAAATTCAATAATAATGACAAAAATATTTACATTAGACAATTCAAAGTTTTGAACACACCTTGTCATACATGTTGCGACTGTTCTTCTCTCCATTGCTTTCATCCTCACTATCACTGTAAGACACATGAGGACTTTCCTCTTCTTTGAGGTACAATTCAAGAAGTTGAGAGAAAGCGACCCCACTTAGCACACAAACAATAGGTGTCAGTGTTAGCATAAGACGAACCATAACACCGGCAAAGTATACTGCACTCAATGCATATAACACGGCTAGAAATGAAGTCACATTATACACTCTTTAATCTATGGTACTGAGACACTTTTACTGAGTAACAACCAACAGTAACAAACTTACCAAAGGTTCTTTCATCATTTATGCCTTTTATACAGTACCAAATGCCTACTGGAAACATAGTCACAAGAATGTGTAGATCGAAGAAGAAAGAAAACCATGTAGTAGGCTGATGTTCTGATACAGATGCAATGATAGGTATATGGATTTTGGCATAACCTGTATCCCAGAGGGAGTAAAACCTGTGAGTAATTAAATATTTTTGAGAACATTTTAATGAAAAGAAATCCCAAATTGCAAATACTACAGAATATTCAAACAGAAAGATAATGTCTCAAAATTTCATAAAAACTAAAGTTTAGCTTCATTTCAATAACTGACAGAAACACTCATCATTGGTGATTGCTGGTTATAAACTGGCTTTAAAAGCCTAAGATTAAATAATTTTAAAACTGAAAAAAAAACATAATTTTTAAGGCAAATGCCTTTAATTTTTTATGTCAAGAGCTGATTTGCAAGTCATCAAGCAATGAAAACCTACTTTGCATTTCAATTTCTCTACAAATTCCATAACTTCAGAAAAAAGAATTATGAAATTTTCTTAGTGATAAAAAAGAATTTTTAATATTTCCTACATTATATTGGTATTGTACTATTTAAATTTAATATTTTTCATCAATCTGGTCAGCTAAAAAAGTTCCTCAGACAACACAGATGTTACAATACAGTAATATTTATGAGCAAATCCACTAACTACTTAATACAATTGACAATTTCCTGGCTCCTACAAGGGAGTGTGTCACTATTTTTCTATGAGTAGCATTCTTAGTGTTAACACACTTGAGAGGTAAGTATCGATATTCAACAGATCTGAGTGTACCCCTATTCTCAGTTATATATGAAAGAAATAGTACTTGTATCCTTCTGTGGGTATGGCAGGACAAGTGGGAAAAGAGTATAGACTATTGGTATCAGACTGCAAGAAGGGTTAAAACTTTTGTTATAAAGTGTCCATATACAAGCATTCATCTCTGCCAACAAACAAATGTTGGGAAATGTGGAAGGCATGACAGTTGGTAGGCTACTCTGCAGCTCACACACTTGCTGAGGACTATTTCTCTGATGGTAGGGTTGCTTTACAGGGTGCAAATTCTGCAACAGGTAGGATTTTGGTACATGCAGCATTATTTCTGGGCAAGATAAGCAAAATTGATAGCTTTGCCACTGCACGTGCTTTATGGATTCAAATGAGGAATGTGAAACTGGGTTTGCTTCTGTACATTGTGTTTGTTGAGATGTTCTGGAAATGAGAAGTTGTGGACCATGTTTCTCAACTGCAGTTAATAAATTGTAAATTATAAATAAATAAAAAAATGCTAAACCGATAATGTAATTTATTTGTAACTAGCTGGGGTACCAGGCTCAGGGAGTTGATATGAGATTGTGTGGTAGCTAGAATAAAATGATAAACTTTAAAATGCAATTTTTTTTAATTGTAAAATTATTCTAACTACATGCAATACTTGTTTATAAACATCATTTTTCATTTTGTTATCCGGGGAATATATGTACAAATTTTTTGAATGTCCTACTTGAGAGCAAGCTACATATAGTTGATCGTGAGAGAAGCAGGAGTCTTTAAGGTTGATGCCGCAATGTTTTAAAGTTTGTCCTTGCGCTTTGTTAATTGTAAAACTATACACTAATTTTATTGGAAACTGCAGTCTTTTAAATTGGAATGGCAGTTCAGTAGAGATCAGTGGTATTCTGGGTATAAATACTGTGTGTCCTTTGTCCTTTGCAGTCATAAGTTCAGCTTCTATGATGTTATTTGATAACTGTTTGACTATCATCCTTGTTCCATTACGTGGTTTTGGTGAGTTCAGATTTCTGAGTAGTATGATCGGAGATCCAATTTTCAGTCAAAGGCAGTGTAATGGTATTCCTGGTAATTGCAAACAGTTTAGAAATTCTGTAGGGAAGTTGACACTTTCTTCAACGTTTACCATCGTGTTGATCGATTTGTATATTCTCTCCTCACCGGGAATTTTCTTTTGAATATTAAAGTTGATATCGTCGCTATGTTACAAAAATCACTTTTGAGCTCAATGAGGCCAGTCGTCTGATCAGTGGCCTATTTGTAAAAGTATTTGAGCAAAATGTGCCATTGTTTCGTCTTTCTACAGTTCCACTCTCACATTTTTTATTAGCCGCAATATTTGTACGTGTGGCCAGAGACGTGATTTTTTTAAGCATGCATTGATCTCATCTGCTGGTGTTGACTTGGGGATAACTGGAAATGTTTGTCGAAAATCTCCTGAGAGTATGAGTAGAGCTCCTCCTATCACTTCAGAATTTACTCGTAAATCTTGTAATGTTCTGTCCATGGCTTCCAGTGATTTTTTATGCGCCATGGTGCATTCATCCCAAAAGATAATTTTGACTTGTTTTAGAAGTTCACCCCATCCAGATCCTCTTGAGATTTTACATACCGGGAATTGTTCTTGGGCTATATTCAACGGTAGTTGTAGGGCTGAATGGGCAGTTCGTCCTCCTTCCATAAGTATGGCTGCAATGCCGGATGACGCCAGTGCAAGTGTGATATGTTGTTTAGTACGTATTTCCGCCAGCAATAGATTTATTAGAAACGTTTTCCCATTGCCGCCTGATGTGTCCAAATAAATAATTCTTCCAGTGTTGCTGTTGATCCTGTCCAACATAACGTTGTTTTTTTTTTTTTTTTGACTGTCATTGAGGAGTGGTTTGTTGTGACAATGTACTGAAGTAGTTGGTCGATGTTGTAGCTTTTTTCTTTTGTAATTTCGAAGTTTAGAACACTGCAAGCATCTCTTCATGGGGCTGGCATCCCAAGTTGTGCTAAGGTCTGGTTTTTTATTGCTAAACATTTATATTCTAGGCGAATGAGTGTTTCTTTGAAAATGTTGTCGTTGAATTCGATAGCCAGTTCTGCATGAGCTTGTCGGATTTGGTACAGTATGTCATCACTCATACTCTCTTTGAAGGAGTCCCATAGCTGTTTTGGATCCTATGGGTTACATGTTGTTAGAATTATGGTGAATAAGTATCTGATTTGTTCAGCTGAGGCTGTGATTGAGGCTTCTTTTAGTGTTATTTCCCAGTTGTTGTCGTTTTCCAGCAGTCCTAAGCATTGGCATGATTCTTTGTACATCTGGCATTGGTAACCCGCAACAGTCATGAGAAAAGTGAAACTTGTTGGTCCCTGTATATCTTGCATCAACATCCGGAGGTAGAAACATTCAGCGTTGTTTGGATGTACGGTGTATACTCAGCCTAGTGCATCTGTTTTCATGATTCCTGGATGATCCTCTACTGGAATTACTTGTTTCCATCGCTGAATGATTTTTCTTGTTTTATTCCACATATAATAGATAGGGACATCGACATACAGTAATGTTTTCACGAATGCATCTGTTTGGCACAGCTGTTAATGTTGTGTTCTGAGGTGATTCACTCGCAGTTTTTCTGGCGGTGTCTTTTGTGTAATAAACTCTGTCAATTCTCCAAATGTACTGCTAGATATGACATTTAGTTTTTCCCGGCGTATTGTTGAAATAAGTAACTCTCGGGTTTTCTGCCGGTTAATTGATTTATTTAGTTCTTTTTCTTTTAACAACGTTTCGGCAACTGCCAGCGTTGCCTTCATCAGGTTAACTCTTACATACAAGGACAAGACTGACTCGTGAGCCAGTCCTGGCTCCTATAAATAGCCTGTTGCCAAGGGAAGCTTCACGCTGCTCTTTGATTGGTCGGCGATGTACACGGCCATAGACGGGGTCAAACCGGTTTGGTTGCATCTCTGCATCTCGTGGCTGCAGCCCGTAGCTCTGAAACTGGATGGCATTTAGTAGATCCATGGCAGTATCTTGAGTGGTCACCCATCCAAGTAAAAACCACGCATAACGTCAAACTGTCGTCGTATTAGTTCTAAAGTCTCCTTGACAGGTACCCGTGTGAACAGACACACGACATCAAAGCTCACCATGAGGTCTGAATCAGACACGGTTAGACCCTGGATCATCTGTACGAACTGGGCAGAATTCGAAACATGATGTATGCAATGACCTACCTGTGGACTCAGTAGGCGTGTGAGATATTTCGCCAGTTGATATGTCCACAATGAGAACGTGCCCTTAAGACCTATTGTCAGTGCAATCGGTGCTCCTACATATCAACTGGCGAAATATCTTACACGCCTACTGAGTCCACAGGTAGGTCATTGCAAACATTATGTTTCGAATTCTGCCCAGTTCGTACAGATGATCCAGGGTCTAACCGTGTCTGATTCAGACCTCAAGGTGAGCTTTGATGTTGTGTCTCTGTTCACACGGGTACCTGTCAAGGAGACTTTAGAACTAATACGACGACATTTTGACGTTATGCGTGGTTTTTACTTGGATGGGTGACTACTCAAGATACTGCCATGGATCTACTAAATGCCATCCAGTTGCTGAGCTACGGGATGCAGCCACGAGATGCAGAGATGCAACCAAACTGGTTTGACCCCGTCTATGGCCGTGTACATCGCCGACCAATCAAAGAGCAGCGTGAAGCTTCCCTTGGCAACAGGCTATTTATAGGAGCCAGGACTGGCTCACGAGTCAGTCTTGTCCTTGTATGTAAGAGTTAACCTGATAAAGGCAACGATGGCAGTTGCCGAAACGTTGTTAAAAGAAAAAGAACTAAATAAATCAATTAACCGGCAGAAAACCCGAGAGTTATTTATTTCGTACTGCTAGATGTTGCACAGCTTATTCGCGTTCGTGTATGGGTAAACCAAAAATCCGCCACGCTGCTTCGTTACTGTTGATGCATCTTCCCATTTGGTACATGAGCATCTCGTCGTTTCTATTTTGTTGTTTGTTGTCTCTGGCTACTTGAAATATTGCCATGTCACTGCCTATGTTCACATACTTACATACAAATTTGATTGATTTCACTGAATTGCAATGTTCTAGGTTTATATGTGCTTGGAACATCTTGGAAAGTAGTGGGTTATATGGTACTACCAATTGATTATCTATTTCCAGTTCGTCTCTGGCTCGGATTGGTATTTTTGCTGTGAAGCCATTGTTTTTGGGTGATCGTCTTTTGTATTGGGGATAGCCATCATCTCTGGTTTGTGTGTCGTCCAAGTTCTGTTTTGGGTATTTTTTTGTACATTTTCCATCACTCATACATCGCGAATTGGCGTTTAGTGGCCCACATGGTCCGTGAATCATGTTTTTCACTACTATGTCATACAGTTCCGGATCTTCTTGTGGATTGGGATATTCAGCTTGGATAACTTTGTCAATACCCATGGGATGAATTCTGTCATGTAGCCATATGAGATTGTGTGAGTGATGCAGTCCTTGTTTTTGCCATTCGATTGTGTACATCCAGCATTTAACAGTTCTAAAGATGTGGTATTTTTTGACGACTTCAATAAATCTTATTTGTTTTTGCCAGTCATGTCAATCCATGGGGGCTTGGCCGTATCTTAGTTGTTCTTTGATTTCTGGCCACGATGAGTAGCATATGAATGTTATGAAGAGGCCAGGTCGTCCATATTTTCTTACGTAGGTCATGGCATCTTGAGTGTATTCGTGCATGTGTCTCGTACTTCCTATGTATGATGAGGGTAAGAATACCATAGTTCCAATGTGGTCAATATTGCCGTCTTTTATGAACGTGTATCGAAGGTGGATGTATTCTTCTGTGCGTAGTTTCTTCTGATTCGGTCTTATAAAAAGCATCCATTCTGCTTCTATTTTTGCATACATATCTACCAGAAATTGTTGGAATAAATGGCGAGTGTGGAGAATGTGATTGTATGTTTAATTGTATCTGATCATTAAGCGGTAAGCTTGTTTCAGGTTGGATTTGTTTCACATTAAAACGATATCCCGTCGACTCGAATTATAACTTTGTAGTCATCAGTAATCATTTGGTCTAGTGCTATTTTGAATATGTGAATCAGTTGATTGTATTCGTGTAAGATCCTCTGTACATCTTGGATTATTTCTTGTCGCAATCCACTGATATTTATGCATCGTTGTTCAGTTTCTCTTTCTTCATTTCCAATGAAATTTACTTGCAGAAATTTATGGTCTTCGTTGGGTTGCGGTAGTAATGATCCCATTCTGTGATAGATTTGTCCTTGGATGGAAGAAACATAATTGATTTCATCTCTGTTAGTGTTGATTGAAGTGACACAGAAAGAAGTCATTTGGAAGCAGGCATTGTACGCTTTTATATTTTGAAGAAAGTGCTTCGATTCTGGAGTTTCTCCAGTCACGCAATGTAGAAATTCCCCCCGGAGGTGCTTCCAGTGGTGGTAATCGAATTTTTCCATTCATGCAATAGAATTCTGGTGTTTCTCCACTGAATTTTTTCGTATTGCAAAATTGGCAGATGTTATCCATTTTTCCAATCACGGCGTGTTTGTGTTTGTTATATTCTTTTGTCGGGTCCTAGTGGAATGCTTCATTTGTTAGGTTGTACTGTTTACTTATCCTCTTCCACACTTCTCTTAAGGTGATATTTTCTAGGGTGGCTTGCGATCTCGGTCTTTTAATATAAGATTGTATCTCAACTCTTGATTCTTTAATTCGTTCATTTCGTTTTTCAGTTTCTCTGCATCTCACAGTGTTCATTTTCGTTCGTTGGGAATGTAAACGTACCTCGCGCTCTTCCACTGTTTCGTTTTTCGTTGTTCTTTTTGTTTTTGCCATTTCGCTTCAGAACTGGCAAGATCTCCTCCTCTTTTGAGTTTGAGCATTGTATAAGACATAAATCAAGTCAACTTTTTACTAACAAATACACTAAGTACACTTTACATACTTTATTTTCAATTTATATTCAGTAACTGTATCACTTTCAATACTCACACTTCACTCTTCAGCCCTTATATCATGAACAGCACACCCTTCAGGTAAAAACGGTAACGGCCGCATTTACTGTAGGCTTTGTGGGCTGCTAGGCTATACATGTGGTGCGGGCTCCCCTGTCAGCAGTGGCCCCTCAGACAGGGGGCTGCCTCCGACTATCGATGCTTCAATTCGAAATTCGGCCCAGAAATTTATGGGCGATCTTTTTTTTTGGGGTTGTGGTGCGGGCCCCCTCTTTGATGTAAGGGCCGCTAGGCTACAGCCTAGGTAGCCTATGCTTAAATGTGGCCCTGAACGGTAACCTCCTTCACTGTTTATTTTCATGGGTGGCTTGCATTCCTGTAATCGTGCCTCGAGTTCTTAGACTGTTTAATTTTTTTCGCTGTTCTCTTTCTTTCAATCGTTGGCAACATAAACGTGCCTCGCGCTCTTCAACTGTTTCTCGCTATTCTAGAGAGCAAAAATTCCAGCCCTTCTATCTTCATAATAACGCCCTTTAGGTAAAAATGGAAACCATCTTCATGGATAGGGAATAGTTTTATAATATATATTGATCTATCATACAAAAAATCAATTGGCGTGTCAGTTTAATATTCCTTACATATTGCTAGCATAGTTATGGAATTTGAACAGGGAAGTTGTAGAAAGGAGTGATGTAAGGAAATGTAGGAAAGAAATATGGAATGGTTCTTAGATTGAAATGAATCCAGCAGCAACTGTGGCCTGAATTGCAGGATTTTGGTTTAATAAAGTTCTGCCCATGTGAAGGCTTTTGTGTGGACTATGTGCTACAGCAAAGCACTTAAAAGCAATGGGATAGAAAAATATTCTGTTTCATACAAACTGAAAATAAATGTATACATTTATTTCTAAAATACCTCCCACTCCATGGGGCAATAAATCCAGCATATGTAAGGCCAACAACTGTTGAAAACACAATTCCAGCAGAAAGCAAAACGGAGACTGTGAAGAAGTATTTGAATTCTGCCTTTGATAATATGCTCTGAAAGTAACGCAGAAATGCAACAGCCATTAGGAGAGCAAATACTCCTGAAACAAAAAGAAAAAAAGAAGAAAAAAAAAACAGAAATTAATACATTTCCCTGAAAATGAAAAAAACAGATGCATGCAGTGCCAAAAAAGCTGTTTAATTATTACCTGTTGCAGCCATATGTTCACTAGTTCGGATGGGTTGGAAGCCAACAAATGGTATTTGCATACTCATCAGTAGGCCTAATATGTAGAATGTTGTATAACTTGTGAAAAGTCGGCTGGAGTAACGTCCCATTAATAATAAAATAAAAACATGAAGTGGAATAAGATTTATTATGAACACATAACCACCCCAAGCAGATACCTGTTAAAATAAGATATAACATCAAACTTTTTCACAAAAAGCACAACACACTTCATTTTATCAAACAAAATGTGAATACAAATGGTGAATTTACTGTAACATTTTCATGCTGATCAAATTCCAGTTATTGCTAGATAATAAAGCAATAATAGCTTACATATAAAAAAGTTGAAGAGAGGAGGGCAGCAGCAACACAAAACAACACACAAAAAAAGAAAAAACAATATTTTGGGTGAAAACCCCTTTTTCAAGTTAACAAAGGTAGGTGGCTGGGCTTGCACAAGACTTGTGTTCAATGCAGTCGTTCTATGAGTGGCTGCGTTGAACGCAAGTCTTGTGCAAGCCCAGCCGCCTACCTTTGTTAACTTGAAAAAGGGGTTTTCACCCGAAATATTGTTTTTTCTTTGTTTGTGTATTGTTTTCTGTTGTTGCTGCCCTCCTCCCTTCAACTTCGGTGAGTCTTGGGTGTTTTTTCCCTTTCTTTTCCATATAAATTCTTTCCTTTCAATGTTACCTATCACATATAAAACAAATTGTTATGAAAACCTGATGTTTTGTATTACTTTTATTTTGAAAGGTATCACTTTCTCATACAAGTTAAGTGTGGGAGTTGTCAAAGATGTAGCTTATACTAGATATGTCTGCTAACAAGAAGTTATACTTTTCTTTATATGAGGGGCAGTCAAAAACTTCCCAGAATTTCATTGTAACTGCTTATAAACAAAAGATAAGTACAAATTTACCTAATCTCATTCAAAGAAGGCTCCTTCTGAACACATACACTTGCTCCACCGCTCCAGCCATTGCCATGAAAATCCTGTTTTTCTATCTTCCGAAGTACAGCCGTCACTTTGGTTTTGACGTCTTCTACGATGGAAAAACGGTTACCTTTGAGGCCCATTTTCATCTTGGGACAGAAACAGAAATCCAATGGCGCTAAATCTGGAGAGTAGGGAGCCTGGTGGAGGACTGAAACGTTCCTTTCTGCAAGCCATGTCTGCACAACAATCAAAGTGTGGGAGGGAGCATTGTCATGATACTGTGACCATCCTCCTTTCCATTTGCCGGGATGTTTTCTTCGGATCTTTTCAAAACTTGCACGTAAAAAGGGCTGTTAACAGTTTGTCCAGTTGGTAGAAATTCATGGTGCACCAGACCTTCGTTGTCAAAAAACGCTATGAGCATCACTTTTGTTTTGGATTTGACATGACATGATTTCATTGGTCGAGGAGAGGACATTGTGTGCCATTCTGATGATTGCATCTTTGTCTCTGGGTCGTAAGGGTACACCCAAGTCTTGTCACCAGTAATGATTGTCTGAAGAAACGTCAGTTCCTCAGTGTTTTTTTTCTAAACATTCAGCCGCAGTCAATTTCTGAGATTCCATTTGATCTGGATTCAGCAGCTTCGGGACAAACTTTGCAGTGACACGTTTCATCTTTAAATCATCTGACAGGATTGTGTGAATGGATCCTTGAGAGATCCCCACTTCTCGTGCCAACTCATTGATGGTCATTCTTCGGTCTGATCTGATTAACAGTTTCATTTCCTCGACCATTACTTCATTTCTGGAGGTTCAAGGTCTCCCACTGCAACTCACTGTTTGTAAGGCTAACAAAGTCTCTGAAGCACATTTCCCTATTCTGCACATAAACTTGATGTTCGCCCTTTGCTCAACTGCGACATTATGCCAACTGATTTCCACACACACCTACCTTCAGCTACACTGGAGTCACACTGCCTGTTATGACTAGTTCAGACCTGTCAAACTCATAACAACTGCATCACAAATGCCAATACGATGACATAATTCTAGGTACGTTTTGACTGCCAACACTACAACAGAATTCCGGGAACTTTTTGACTGCCCTTCACAGGTAAATGTGGATCCACTGCATTAAAGACCTGAAAGGTAATTATATTATTTTTTCCTGGCCAAAAGTCTTTCTGTGAGGTAATCTCACACAACACCCACCTCCCATAATGTTCTCCTGTTAACAAAGGATTTGTTCAGAAAATTTCTGTACGATGTGTGTTTTTGTCTTTTCTGTGTGTTCACAACCCACATCCACCATTTAAAGGTAAGTGGTAGCTCATTTCCCTATCTGTGTGTGTGTGTGAGAGAGAGAGAGAGAGAAAGAGAGAGAGAGAGAGAGAGAGAGAGAGAGAGAGAGAGAACCCTGACCACCCTGTATCTTATCATGCCACCACTCATGGCACCAACACTTTCTATACATGTTTTGCAGTCCACGCCATCAGAGTCCTCTCTGAACTCAGGAGGTGGGAAGTGGCTTATCAGACACCACCAGGACTAAATTTAAGATAGCATCGATTTCCTCCCCCCCCCCCCACCTTTTTCCAAAGAACCGTCGCTCACCAGAGCCTATCTTTTTGTAGTTCTAACTTCAAAATTTGCTTGTTTTAATGTCCACATATTTTTTTATTATTTTTATTCCACACCCCTCACACCCTTCACACCCTTTATTTCACACCCTTCGTCAGTTATCAGATGCTAACAATTACTGCCACCTTGCTGAAGATCAACACCAGAAGTTACCAAAAAAATACAGGAATATGTACAGTTCAATGGGCCCCTCCAAGGTCTCATCCCACAGTCGATCTCTCTCCTTACTCCTCAAAATCCGCACATGCCTACCCTTTACCTACTTCCCGAAAACCATAAGCCTGGCAATACGGGGCACCCCATTATTGCAGCTGATGGATCTCCTATTAACGAATCTCTGCTTTGGTGGACCAGCACCTACAATCTATAGTCTCTCAGCTCCCATCCCACATCAAGGACACATAACACTTTCTTTTCCGTCTTTCCACCATACCTACACCACTTCCTTACAACTCCATAGTGGTAACCATTGATGTAACATCACTGTACACACACATTCCACATTGCCACGGCCTTAGCGCTATGGAATTTTTTTCTAGATAAACACCCTACCAACAGCTGCCCTTGTACATCTTTCCTCACCACCTTGGCTGAACTAATACTCAACAACTACTTCTCCTTTGAAGGCAATATCTACCACCAAAACCATGGCACTGCCATGGTCATTCGCTTGGCCCCCTCTTATACTAATCTCTTCATGGGCTGACTGGAACAGATGTTTTTGGAGAACGTCCCCCTGTGTCTGAGGTTCATAGATGACATTTTTATGATATGGACACATGGAGAAAACACCTTTCTAAATTTTCTGGATAATCTAAATAACTTTAATAACTGGGTGAATTTCACATGGACCTGCTTCCACACCAAGGCCACATTCTTGGATGTGGACCTATCCCTTTCCAATGGCCACCTCAGCACCTCAGTCCACACCAACTCATAGCAGTACCTCCATTTTGACAGCTGCCATCCGTTTCATAACTAACGTTCCCAACCTTACAGTCTTGGCATTTGAGGCAGTCATATATGCACCAATCAGAATTTCCTTATGGAATATTCAAACATCCCACAAGGAGTGGTATCCCGCAATTATCCCCCAGCTTTGGTTCACAACCAACTTTCATGAGCCACATTGCAACCTGCTCTTCCTATTGACTGCTCCAAACCCCCTGAAACCAACCATAGCCCAGTCCTGGTTACACAATACTTCCCTGGCCTTGAATCAATCAATAAAACCATCCGGCAGGGTTATGATTTTTTGCTAACCTGCCCAGAAATGAGATACATTCTTCGAAAAAATCCTCCCTGGCCCTCCCAGAACACGTTTCAGTAGGCCTCCCAACTCCCAACTTCAGCCAGCTACTAGTCCACAAACACAATCTTCCTCCTCCCATCAGACAGCCCCAAGGATCCTTCCCATGTAATAGACCCCATTGTAAGATGTGCGACATTCACCATGCCTTCACAACTTTCACCAACCCTATCAGAGGCGAGAACTTTCCTATCATAGGACAAGCCATCTGTGAAACCTCCCACGTAAGATACCAGCTAACCTTCAAACACCACCTGGCTTCCTACATAGGTTTGACTACCATTCCATTAGCCATTAGAATGAATGACCACTGTCAGACAGTTTTCAATCGGAATCCAAATCATCCAGTAGCTATCCATGCCATCTCCCATGACTAATAATTTCAATTCTTGTTTCACGGACTGTGCTATCAGAGTCCTCCCAAACAGCAGCTCCTCTGAACTCAGAAGGTGGGAAATTGCCTACCAATAAAAACTGGGCACAAGGCCACTTCCTGGTCTCAATTTGAGATAATACCCAGTTAGTACTTTTCCTTCCCTCTATCCTCTACTTGCCTCCATGTCCACTGTATACAATATATTGAACCAACACATACCAGAGGTGATGGTTAACTACATAGATTCTTTTATTATTATTATCATTATACTTTTTGAACTTTATTTTGTTCACTTATTTACTTTTACTTTCTCAAATTTATGTTGTAAACATTTTAATATATTTTTCTGCACTTTTTGTAACATTTTGCATTCTCAGGTACTAGCTCCAATTCACTGTCCCCCTCTCCCTGTCATCTGTTTGAATTGACTCCCACCTTGTTCCTGATTAATGGTCATTCTGTGAAACGGTCTTCTACAACACCCTACCTCCTCGATTTTCTCCTGTTGACAAAGAGCCAAGTCTCGAAATAGTCATTTTTTTCCCTGTGTTTTGTGCTTATTTATGTGTTAACCCACGATACCATCATCTAAGGTAAGTGGTGGTTCATGTCACTATCCCATTTTTTTTTGTAAATCCATCCGCTAATTAGCTCCTATTATTTCCTGGTAACTATATATATATGATAATGGAAACAAAGAACTGGGCACTAAAACTAAGAAAGGATAGGGAAAAATAACTTGTCACATACCACAGATGAAGGCAGGACGGTGAGATGAACACAAAAAAAAAACACAAAAACTATGAAATTGCATAATATTTCAGTGAGGAACATTAGTCATGTGAGAGGCAAGTGGCAGGGGAAAAGATGTGATCACACCTAGACCCGCCTATCTTATCTCTATATATAGAGAAATTAAATTTATCTCTCTATATATGGAGGAATTAATTAGGATAGGGAAATGAGCCATCACTTGCCTTTCGTTGATGGATGTGGGGTGCAAACACACAGAAAAGAAAAAAATACAACTGATAAAGAAATTTTTGGGGCGTGCCCTTTGTGAGCAGAAGAACATTATGGGAGGTGGGTGATGTCAACACCAATCCTCTATAATGTTCTCCTGTTGACAAAGGGGTAAGACACGAAATACCTATGTTATTTGTGTACTTGTCTTTTTTGTGTGTTCACACCATGCAACCATCATCTAAGGTAAGCGGTGAATCATTTCGCTATCCTAATTTGTAATTCCTATATATACAAAGTCCAGTCACATTAATGTGACCACCTCTCAAAAACCAGAATAACCACCTTTGGCAGAGCGGACCACTGTGAGGCATGCAGGAAGAGAGTCAATTATGTTTCTGAAGGTGTTCACTGGGATGTTGAGCCATGCCGACTCCAGTGCCATGGCCAGCTGCGCTAGATTATGCGGTTGAGGATCCATGGCGTGAACAACCTGATCGAGGTGGTCCCACAGATTCTTGATTGGGTTTAAATCCAGTGAGTTTGCTGGCCAGGGGAGTAGGGTAAGCTCATCCTGGTGCTCTTCGAACCATGCACATACACTGCGAGCTGTATGACACCTCGCATTGCCCTGCTGGTAGATGCCATATTCTGAGGAAAAATTATTTGCATGTAGGGGTGGACATGGTCCGCAAGGACAGATATGTACTTGTGCTGATACATCGTACCTTCCACAATGATGAGTTCACCCAGTGAATGCTAGGAAAACATTCCCCAAACCATAATGCTCCCTCGTACACCCTGTATCCTTCCGGCAATTGTTGCAGGGTGTTTGCTTTCAGATGTTTCACGCCGTATGCGCCAACGTCCATCTGTCCGATGGAGCATAAAATGTGATTCATCGGAAAAAGTCACCTGTCACCACTCTGTGGACGTCCAGTTGCGGTACTGGCAGGCAAAATCCAGCCTTCGTCTCCGATGAACAGCAGTCAGCATAGGTGCATTAACCAAGTGTCTGCTGCGGAGGCCCATTCGCAGCAACGTTCGTTGAACCATTGTTGAGGATACACTCTTGGTAGCCCCTTGGTTCATCTGGGTGGTCAGTTGCTCAACAGTTTTCACGTCTATTTGCTCGAACGCATCTCCGTAGCCATCGTTCGCCTCTGTCATCTATAGCCCGTGGTGCACCCCATATTCCACACCGCTGATTTTGAATAGTGCCATATTGCCATGCACGGTATACTTTCACCACGGCGGCACGTGAACAGTTCACAAAATTAGCCGTTTCCGAAATGCTTCGACACTTGGCCCGAAAGCCAATAATCATGCCCTTTTGGACGTCGGATAAATCGCTACATTTCTGCATTACGCCAACGATTGAAATGCTTTCCAATGCTCTATGACATCCTTTTTATACACTCCTCTATAATGTGCTGCCACCTGCCTTCTGTGATTGGTTATTTCACGTTGACGTCAAAAGTAGGTGGTGGTCACATTAATGTGACTGGACTGTGTGAAAAAAGATGCTAAGTAGCGGAAAGGAATCAAATTAGGATAGGGAAATGAGCCACCACTTACCTTTAGATGATGGATGTGGGTCGCGAACACACACAAAAGACTCAAACACAAATAATAAAGAAATTTTGGGGAAAAAACCCCTTCGTCAACAAGAGAACATTATGGGAGGTGGCACCCACCTCCCATAACACACACACACACACACACACACACACACACACACACACACACGCGTTGTGTGTGTGTGTGTGTGTGTGTGTGTGTGTGTGTGTGTTTTTTTTTCAATTTACAGCCACAACTACCCCATACACCACTGGTGTTGCAAGTGATAGTAGCCTCATGTCTTCCATTGTCCACTATGGTGGCTGCATGTCGGTAGCTATGGGGTTGTGGGAGATAAGGTGTTGATCTGGGGCATTTTCATATTCGACTAAAGTGTTTCTAAAAATATTTGGAATCTTCTAGAATGTTCTTGAATGAGATAGAATGTTTTACGGTATGACATTTTTCAGATTTTTCAGCTATTAACAAATATAAATAATTTGTATGCAACACATTTAGTGTGTGAATCAATTTTGATGGGACTTTCACTGGTGGGTAGCTGATTTGGCAGGGAGTTAAACAGGCTACTTTTGTCGTGGAAATATTTAAGCTCCATGCAAAAAACACAATACAAAATTCTTGACAAACATGAATGAAGTCATGGGCACCAGCTAATTTTTTTATAAATGCAATTTTAAAACACACTATAGATATTAGAACATACTATAGATTCTAAATTTGATGATAATGCTTACCATGTAGAAATATGAAAGTGCTGTCATACATGACCAAAATATGGAGCCAGTTTTCACTGATTTTACCTGAAAATTAGAGATAAAGAACTTAAATAAATATTGAAAGGATTATGGTGTATGTTTCATATTTAGATCATACTATAAGACTCAAATTTAAGAATGGAATAAGGAAAATCGGCCAACCGAGTATTTATCGATTCTTTGTGAATACCATAAATTTTATATTCATTTTTCATACTGCACAAATGCCTGTATGTAAGAAGTGGAACCTTTAGCATATCACTGAGTAGAGAAGTTGTAGTTTCAAGGTGGGTGGTGATGGCAATAGTGGAAAAGGAACTCAGACGTTTGTAAAAATATTACCAGATACAGAGAATAGAGGATGCAAGGGTAGTTTTGAGCTGGGTAAGGAAATCTGTGCTATGACCCTTCTTCGGTGCAGTTTTTTGATGACCGGGAGATGGGATGTGGCTCAAAAAAATTCTTTCTTGAATAGATGGAGTGTATATAAATGTTTCTAATACATTGTCAAAATATTTGTTAAAAAATGTGTCCACCACAAATGCATAGGATGGAAGGAAGGGAGGCATTTAACATAGAGAGGATGGTAGGTATCAGTGTGGAGGTGTTATTGAAATTTAGTTAGAATTTATGAGTCAAGATACTGGTCAATTTAGTTACGTTCTAGCACCACCTTATGGACACTCAAAGGAAATACGTACAGGTTCAAGCCTCAAGCCACCCTGATTAGTTTTCAGATGGTTTTTATAAACACATGGATGAATGTTAGGACAAAACGAGTTTCCTCCTAAAAAAAACTATGTTCCAGAAAAAATCAATAAATAACGAAACTTACACTGTTCATAGACAGATGGTAAACCAGACTGCACCACTTTTATGAATTATTGAGACTAATGGCAGCTATGCAATAATCTACCAATGAACAGAGTTGTTGAAACTGGGGAACAAATGCAGTTAGTATAAAGCTACAAGAATAATCAATAAAGGTATGGATGTACTCTTTGGAATGGAAATATGATGTGAGTTTGAAAATATGAGAAAAGTTTAATGATAGTAACTCCTTATGGAATGATATGGGAGACGGAAATTGAATTATTTGGTTTAGCTCCTCCCTTCCATGGGTAAAGATACAACCCATATAACTGAACCACAATGAAAATTTTGTGTATTCATATTATCATGGAAGGGAATCATGAAAGCATTATCAATACTATTATACATCTGTTTCGCAAAAATTTTACATCATTTTAATACTTCTGAAATTCTCTCATATCCCAAACACCTCTTCAAAACTTACAAGGTGGGATAACCCAATGACTTATGGCTATCCAACAAAACATACACCTTTCTCTGATGATCAACACCTACAGTGCATTGTCGGTGATCTCGTTTTCTTTTTAAAATATCATTCATTTCTTGGGTTATTTGATTATTTTTCCCAAAAAAATTTCTTGTCACAATATCTTTCATAAACAAATGTACCAAATTATCATGGTTTCCGGCAATGGAGTATTTCTTGAACCAGCATCAGACAGTTTGCCAGGCAACTTCATTCTCCACTATCATGAATATCTTTTTCATTGTTTAATACAGTGTTCATCAAATCTTTATTTCAGTTCTGTGGGACAGTTTAATACTACTCTACTCCCTGATCTCCAGCCTCTCTCCTTCTGAAGCACATAGCGGCAGGCTCATTAATTCCACTTATACATTGAATGAAGAAATTTTCACAATATTTCACAGTTCATTTCTGTGACCTGGATGTCCCCTTTGATAATGTTAAATTTTTATTGTAATTATTGTCTTGTTTTGAACTAAATAATTATCACAAAAAAATCACATTAAATCATTAGAAAATACACTACTGATTGTGAAAAATCAGAAGGAGTGGTCTGAATCACTTCAAAATCAGAGGATGTTTAAAACACTGCAACCATAATAAGTGATTAAGAGATATGGCATGCCTGTAGGCCCAGCAGTGCCCTCTTTTGCGTGAGTGTACAGGTCAAAGTTATATCAAGCTCAGTAGGTGCAGAGGCTTCGAACAAAGAGGAAACATGTTAAAAAAAAATGTGCCATTGTGCCTTGTTGACATCAAAGGACACAATTTCAGCATGGGAGTGAGTTCAAACGTGACAGAATAATTGATCTTCAGAAAACAAGTTTGTCATACCATGACATTGTGACTTATACAGGGAATACTGATATGACAGTGACGCATAGGCAGAACCGGGATAGCGGCCGCCTTGTCCACATGGACGCAACTGACAGATTCTTTCATCAACAACTTGGCTCAGCATTGAAGTAGCGCAATAGGTGTTGACAGTCTGCATCAATGGTTCGACACAGTCTACTGAGGGTTGGACTGGCAGCATGAACACCATTGCGTTGGCTTCCATTAAACAGATACCACAATCGCCTCAAATTGCAATGCACAAGTGAATGCCATCTAAGAGGCATGCTTAGTGGCAAAATGTGGTCCCACTTCATCTTCTCTTACAGTGATGACCATGTGCATGCTAGACACTACTCTGGTGAACACAATCAAGCAGACTACATTGTTGAGTGGAATAGAAGACAAACACTAAGCGCGATGATTCGGGTCCCACTGGCTATATCATGCACTCTATCCTTAAACTTATTGAGGGCAATCCGAGAAGCAACCACTACATCAGAGTGGTTTGAGAACCTGAGGCTCCTACAGGCAGTTTCACATGCCATATTTCAAGAGGTCAAGGCTTGGCCACATGTGGTAAGCCTTCTTCAAAGAATAACAGGTACCACTACTTTTCTGGCCAACACATTCATCTAACATGCACCTGTCGAACATGTGTGGGACATGGTCAGTCGTAAAATTGTTCATTCTGGTCCTCCTGCAATCACTATTGATGATTTGTGAATGCACCTACAAACCGCATGGCAGTGTTTTCCCCAGCAGTATATTCTATCTCTGTTTGATTCCATGCCACAATGTCTAGTGGCTCTGATTGCAGCACGTGGCAGCTTCACGCCATACTGAACTGTCACATTCAAAGTGCACATAGAGTTCCATAATTCTAACCATTTGTGTATTGTCGTGTTCCCAATCTGTGGAGTAAATTTCATTGTAATCACAAGTTGGTGTTGCAATTTTCACTAACAATAGTGTATAATACTGCAATAACCGTGAGTGACTCAAAGAAAAAATTGAATCTTACCCATAAGTAATACGTAAGTTGTAATGCAAATATAGCAATTCCTTCATTGTCATAACTTCCAGCCACAGATCGACTGATATAGCCAGGAACTATTGCTATGAAGCATGCTGCGAAAAGACCTGCTCCAGCTGACCATAGTTCTCTTGTTAAAAGATATGTAGCTATTGCTGTCAAACCACTGGAATAAAAAGTGAAAAATATACTGTACAAACACAATAAGCAAATTTATTAATGAGTTAAAAGCATACTATATTTTTAATTAATACTTTAGTTTCCGCTCAACAATAATTACATCAAATTGCAGCTAAAAAAACAATAATTTATATTTTGATATAATATTAAAAGGTTTTTAAATTAAATGATTTATAACAATCATCATCACTTTATGTAGTAGAAATCTGGACTATTCTTGAGCAAACCCTGAAAGTATTTCTGTAGATATTATTACTCTTGAGTGTAGTGAAATACTTCTTCCACCAACCTATTTGAGTAAGAAGGACAGGAAAGATAAAATTAGAGAAATAAGGTGCCGGACTGATTCTTATATGAGTTCTTTTTTCCCCTCATACCATTAGGGATTGGAATGCACAGCAAAGAGATTAGCTTTGGTGCTGAGCACCCTCTGCCACCCACAATTTTGTGAATTGCAGAGTATATATGTAGATGTACATATGTACTCAATAATGTGTAACTCGCATATTATTCAAATACTGCTGATAATGGTCACATAACAACCATAAATCAATCTTCCTTCCCTTACAAATCAACAATCAGAGAGTAACTCTGTCAGCAGTCTAGTTGCAGAGGCAGAATAATATCAGAATCACAATAGGGATACAAATGCATCAGTCTGTCTCATCCCACCAAATTCCATTTTAAAAAAAATAGTGATACAGTATAATTCTATAACTAAAAAAACTATAAACCTTGTACAACAATAATAAATATTTTCATTTTTGGCATATTTTCCCTTTTTTATACATTTGGCAGTACAAACTTCTATATATCCCCATCAATATCATTTTGGCTAAGAAACAAGCCATGCACAGAACACTTCCATTATTTTTGGTCAACAGCAAATCAGTGGCCCCTCAAAGCATATTCTGGACCAAAGAGGTGATTGATTTAAGGGGCAAGGTCAAGTCTACATTAAGGATGCTCTAATACCTCATATGTTGCTCCTGTAGGATTTGAGAAGTGTGGGTATCACTGTTAGAATGCATATCGTTGTACAGCAACACTATGACTTTCAATAGTTTTCCCCAGCATTCAATTTGAATGACTGATTTTAGCTTGTCACATGCACTGTTACCATTAGCCGTCTTCTGTTAGTATTCCAGTATTCACAATAGTGATTTCTGCACAATGTCAAAAGCACATTTTTGTAACTTCTGTGCTTGTGAACAGTTTCCACAAAAGGAGATAACTTAAGCAAACAGAGAGCAAAAATATGCAAAATACGCCATCTTCCTTATTCATGTGGCAGGTCCAGATGTGTGCACACTCTTTCCCGGTTCCACATGTCTCACCTACTACATGGCTAAGGTTATTAACTAAAATATCACCATCATCTGTGGTAAGTGACAGGTTATTTTTCGTATCCTATCTTGTTTCTCTTTCGGTTATTCTAGGTACTATCCTCAATAAATATGTTACAGAATTAAGTTAAAAAAAGTTACTGAATCTGATGATTCCAATTCCACTTGTATACTATTATAAGTCAGTAAGCAAGCTGCTTGTCTCTTTATTTGAACGGGAGCCGCGCAAAAACTATGACGGCAATTTGGATGAGGTTTTCAAATTTTTAGAACTAATGGTGCGAGTCAAAATCTGCAAAAATAACTAATGACTTATATGTACCATGGGAAGGAGCAAGCAATTGAAAACATTTATATAGGGGAAATTGTGGGCCACGGATCATTACGCACTTCCAGACGCTCACTCCTTTTGCAAAAATCTGACAAAACTAAGGATTCCATTTTATTGTTTTACTTTTCCTATTCAGTTTTCTGTACCACAGTACTCTAAAGTAAATGGAATACGTGAATCAAACATAATCACCATTAATTTACATCATAACAGGTCAGTTATCATGTGAAATGCGTTAAGATTAATAATGTGGTAGACATAGATTGTCTTTGGTAGACAGTTAAGATCACTAAAGGAAGTACAATAAACATTATTACACCCCCTTTTTTTTTTTTTGTTCCATATTATTATGGATACGAAATTCAGTTTTTTTTTCTTCAAAGAAAGATGTCTTAGAAAAAAGCTAACAGGTAAGTTTTACATAATAACTTCTACAGAACTGCCCATTAATTCAATGCACTTTATTTGATTAATATATATTTGGTGGCTCTCATGTGCAAATATTCTTAAACGTGTTTACAAATTTTGGCTGCCGTTCAAACCACAGGCAGTAAAATAAACTGTTCTTTCTATTAAATAACATCATAACCCTGATTTTCTATTGTTTATCTCCATACGTGCAATTGAGTTAATGATGATAGCAACATGCAACCAATGAAATTAAAAATTAATTAGGCATCTTAACACCTTATGTTACACCGCATAAGTTATAAAACTAGATCCGTTATGCCTTATGCTGTAACATAACGTGTCAATTGCCATTATGGTCCAGGCCGCATTTCAACCTAACAACAAACTTGGCTTCTGTCACATGCGTATTAATACATTCACTGTTTCGCTATTGAATCTTGGCCTGCTGGAGGTACTTATATGCGACTAAAATAAAAACATCAATAATAAAGCTTTATTGAAAGCAAAGAGAAATTAAAATAATTCATATCCTGATGCTACATCGCATTAATTATAAAGCTAAATCCATATTGTCTCTTATGTTTCAACAAAGCTAATCAACTGCCATCATGGTCCAGGCTGTACTTCAACTGAATCACAACCTCAGATAATATTGATGTTCGAAAATCATAGCTTAAGACAAACGAGCATTAATACATACACTATATCATGAACAAATTATGACATTTTGGAATTATTCACATGTGGCTGAAATAATGGCATTAGTAATACGGTGATTTGAAAGCAAAGGAAATTAAAAATAATTCTTAATGTGTGATACCGCACAAGATTAGTTTTAATCCACAAATTTTATATTTTATAGCAAAAATAATTAATCATTCATATCACCAAAATAAAACCAATTTCCTAACAGCAAAAGGGAAAAAAAAATATTTCAGAAAATTAAATTGGTAATGGGAATCACTGGATAAAGGTAGGAGGGTGAAGGAACTGCTGGGAATATACAGGGGATATGTTGGTGATGGGGCATGGTGGGATATTGGTCAAAGAGTTAGGAATAGTGCATGTAAGGGAAAACACGACCATGACCACAAGTTGGTGATCAATTTCATGCATAAGGGAGCAGGAAAATTTCTTTTGTTGGTAAGGGTGTCAGGGATTGGAACAAATTACCGAGTGAAGTAATGAGTAAGTAATGTACCAAAAACGCTTAAGGGGAGCCAGATGTGGTCACATAAAAAAAATACGATTTTTTTTTGCTATCAAAAATTAATTGGAACATTCCTCTTTAATGAAAACTTTGAATTATTGTTCTACTTGCCCTAGAAGTGGAGTTATTACCATTTTCTCCCACGCCTGCAGAGGTAATTGGCGGGGCCACTGAGTGCATCTCGTGACTTCTTGGCGAACTACTTGGCTTTTCTCGACCTGAAGTTGAATATTTCCTTATGTTACCCATACAGTGAGTGTGCAAGGGTTGGCTACAATGTTTTCTGTGACAAATGAAGCGCTAAGAGCGCCGAACATCGTATCTTTGTTTCAAATTACGTCAGTGTTGCGCCTGTTGATAATAATATTATATTTCTTGTGTAAAGCATTCTTCTGGTTACGATGCCACGTTTTAGTAATCGTGTATATAAGAAGAGGAAGAACGTAGCGAAAAGAAAATTAACACTAATACCAAGTTGCGATGCCGTAATTACGGAAACAATGGCTCTTCTGCAAAACACGGCTGGCCAGCGCCCTGAGACATCTTCTAGCAAGAAGTTGACTGGTGGAAGTGACAGAGAGAGGATAAGAGGAGCAGAAAGAAGAGAAAGGAATATGAAATATGATGGAACAACAGGCCAGAAAAGAAGACCAAAAAGGAAGCTTTTGGATAATGAAGAAGAAGACCCTGATAATCCATCCTATAGTGCAGGAATGTATTGAGAAACTTTGATAGCCATTTCCCGTGAATTAGAATTTTCCTAATGTAAGGAACATTTTCTCAAAATCCACTGAAACTAGGGAGATAAAAATATTATACAACACTCATAGTAGTCAAACTTAAATTGTAACACAGATATTTAACAATATGTTCAGTAGTTTCATGTCAATTTGATTAAAATAAAGCAATTTTTGTAAAAATAAAAAAATATTGAAAGGAAACAATAAAAGATACTCCAATATCCCTCCATCATAACTGAAATACTAACCCACTTTGTATGTTGAAAAAAATTCAAATTATTCTGTTTGGTAGATTGTTCATAAATGTTCCTTAAACTTAGTGATTTTAACATGGGCAGCATAGGCACCTCCGGCTCCCCTTAAGGAATTTAAAATTAAAATATGTAAATCAGAAAAATAAATGGGGGAGGGATTTTACACACCAATTATGAAAGAAAATGTTAAAAAATAAAATAAAAAGGAGTAATTAGATGACTGGGAGTATTAACTCCATTTAAATTAAATTAATAATAATAATAAAAAATCATGCAGTGGTCCATATCAGCATTTAAAAATGGCACACAGAGGCGTTACAGGGACCCACCTACTAAGTAAGGTAGAGGTAACTCTGGTATCCCGTCCCGACATCGCCGCATGCCTGGTAGAAGGCATGGATGTCGACCTCATATAGACGGCGCTTGCATCGGGCCAACCAGCGCCACCACATCATAGTTTTCCGCCGCGGCCAATCGGAGCCAACCCACCTCACATATAAATAACGCCCGCGCAGCTCCACTCCTCAGTTCAGTGTTCACTGCGCTTTCGGTACTCTCTCTTACTGTGAATCGCCTCTCGGACTCTGACAGTGCTTGTTCTTGGCTACGTTTTGGTACTCTCTTCGGACTCTGTGAACCTCACGCCGGACTCTGCCAGTGCATGTTTTTGGATTACGTTTCAGCCTGCTCCTGGGACTTGTTCGGGTTGTTCGTTACCGTCTCCTGTGGACCGCCTTTCCGCCGTGTGACGTTCGGCCGCCGTAAGGACATGGCAATTGGCGATGAGGATAAAGGTTATCAGCAGGCATCATGGACATCGTGACTCGCATTCTGGAGCAACAACAACAGCAGACAGCGGTGCTACAGCAAACGCTCCAAGTAATTCTCGAGAAACTGTTAGCATAGGATGCGAAATCAGTCCAGGCCCCAGAAAATTTGCACATCTGGCCTCCAGATTTTCCACCATTCAATGACGCCAAGGAAGACTGGGACACATATTTGCATCGGCTCAAACAGCATTTCTCAGCGTTCCAGGTGACGGACGATGCCTTACAGCGCTCGCTGTTTCTGTCGTGGGCATCACCCGACACGTTCTTTCTCCTGCGGAAACTGGCCCCATTATCTGATCCGGTCGCCCTCACATTCAAGGAAATGTGCACCCTGCTAACAAGCTACTACTATCAAAGATACCATGTGGTGGCCTCCCGCCTTGAGTTCCATCAGTATCACAAACACCCAGGACAATCATACCGGTCATGGGTGATGGATCTCCAAGGTCTTAGCCGCAAATGCGACTTCACTTTCTCAAACGCAGAGTGCAAGGCTTCATACGCAGACTCCCTGATCCGCGACGTCGTAGTGCAGTTAGCTCCAGACCCGGAGGTGCGCACAGCGACACTGAAGCTGGATAACCCATCACTCGAGGACATTCTACGCATCACGCTGGCAGCGAACGAGCGCCTCATGGCACGCCCACAAGTAGCTGCGGTCAAAACGACACAACGCAACTCCAGCTTACGAGGCACTCCCATGTCGCGTTCCAGACGCCAACAGAGCAGGACGCCATTAATGTCCAACATATCTATGACGTCCAAACCCCGAACCCCACCCCACCGACGGATCCAGAGGCCCCTGCCGTCTTGCCCACAGTGCTTCACTTCGCACACACGGGCGGATTGCCCTGATCGTTGGGCACATTGCACACGCTGCGGTAAAGAGGGACACTTGCGGTCAGTCTGCCGAAACCGGGCACCTCACCCCAGCCCGATAGCCCGCATGCAGCAAGAAACTGTCAATACACTACAGACCGCAGTTCATACTGGTGACCCGCTCTCACAGAAACTATTCTTAACTCTTGCCAACCAGGACATCCGTTTTCAAGTGTACACAGGGGCAACCGTCTCGCTGATAAACCAAGCCACCTACTTCTGACTAGGCTCACCACCGTTGTCTCCACCTTCACGGCGTTTAGTATTGTACGGGGATAGAGACATTCCCCTACGGGGTCAGTTCTCCATCACAGCCGCCTACAAACAAGTCACCAGACCAATCACCTTTTTTGTGGTGGATCAGCCCTCGGCTACTAATATTTTTGGGTTAGACGCATTCAACATATTCGGATTCTCAATCATGGACGAAGTCCAGGTCATATCAGACTCGGTCCCATTCCAGGACCTGGATGATCTCTGTACACAGTTCGCACCCATCTTTACGCCAGACTTAGGGTGTGCCTCAGATTTCGAGGCTCACATCACCCTCCGGCCAGGTGCAGTACCTCGCTTTTGCCGTGCCAGACCTATTTCGGTCACTTTACATGCAGCAGTAAAACAGGAGCTTGACCGGCTTCAGAAGATATGAGTAATCGAACCTGTCAACTCCAGCGCATGGGCTACATCACTGGTCATCATCCGGAAACCCAATGGCACCCTCCGGTTATGTGGAGACTTTAAGGCTACTATCAACGCCCAGTCTCAAGTCAAGACGTATCCAATCCCACGACAAGAAGACCTTCTCACTAAACTTGCGGGCGGCGAATACTTCTCGAAGATTGACCTCGCAGATGCATACTTGCAGCTTCCACCAGATGAGGAATCACAAAACATCGTCGTCATCAACACACCGTTTGGACTCTACAAATACAAGCGCCTCCCATTTGGCATCGCTTCTGCACCAGCAATCTTCCAAAGATATTTGGAACAGCTGTTGCGGCACATCCCGGCATGCGCAAACTACCTGGACGATATCATTGTCACAGGAACCACTCGTCAAGAGCACCTACAAAACCTTCGCACTCTATTTGCAGAATTACAGGAGGCAGGGCTGCGGTGTCGCCTCGAGAAGTGTCGGTTTTTTAAAGAGGAAGTGGAATATCTTTGGCTCAACAAATAGGGAATTAGGCCACCAGACCGCAACGTGGATGCCATAGACTCCCTTCCCCGCCCAAAGAATCTGCCGGAACTACAAGCCTTCCTCGGGAAAATAAACTACTACTCAAAGTTTCTGCCACAAGCGGCACATATTTCGCAGCCACTCAATCAGTTCCGAAAGAAGGGCGTTGTCTACAACTGGACACCGTCTTGTCAACGAGCCTTCGACTGGTTAAAGCGCATGCTAAGGTCTGCTCCTTGTCTAACGCCATTTTCCCCTACACGGCCCCTAGTCGTGGGAGCCGATGCCTCAGCATATGGAATCGGGGTGGTACTCACACACAGGAATGAAGATGGCTCTGAACAACCAATAGCTTATGCCTCTAAGACATTGACGCCAGCACAATGCAACTATTCGCAGATCGAGAAAGAGGCATTGGCAATAGTCTTCGCTATCATGAAATTTCATGTATATCTATTTGGAACCAAGTTCTCCCTTATCACGGACCACAAACCGTTGGTGGCAATATTCGGACCCTACTCCAGCCTCCCAGAGCGAACGGCCCAACGCCTCCAACGATGGGCGATGTTTCTGAGCGCTTATAACTACACAATCCAATAGAAGCCAACAGCACAACACTCCAATGCCGATGCCCTATTACGCCTGCCTGCCGGCCCCGATCCGGAATTCGACCAACAAGAAGTGCTGTGTTTTCATACGACACAGAGAGGAAGCAGACAGTGGACGGGTTCCCCATTACAGCGGCCCGAATCGCCTCCGCCACCCACCGGGATCCAATCTTGCCCCAGGTCCTGCGCTATATCATTCATGGTTGGCCAACATACCTCACACGCAGAATGGACAACGAATTGAAGATATGGCGCCACATATACCACAGACTCTCGGTCACAGACGACGTCGTCCTTTTGGACGCACAAAACAACACACATCGTGTGGTCATCCCAACAGAATTGCGTTCACAAATCCTAAAGCTCCTGCATCGAGGACATTGGGGCATGTCCCATATGAAGAATCTCGCAAGAAGACATGCTTATTGGCCAGGAATCAATCGAGACATTGAGAAGATGGTACGCAGCTGTACAGCCTGCGCCCAACATCAGGCAGCGCATCCACAAGCCTTCGCCCCCTGGCCCACTCCCCGCCAACCGTGGGACCTCATTCACCTGGACTTTGCAGGCCAATTTTTGGGAATCATGTGGCTACTTATAATTGATGCCTATTGAAAGTACCCGTACATGGTTCGCATGGCATCGACGACGACGGAAGCTACACTAAATGCATTAAGCCAGGTTTTGGCCATCGAGGGGTTACCACGCACCCTCGTCTCTGACAATGGGCCCCAATTTACAGCAACCACATTCGACGAATTATGCGTGGCAAACGGCATCAAACACATCTTCAGTCCTCCATTCCATCCCGCCTCAAATGTCGAAGCAGAACGCCTTGTAAGGACATTCAAACAACAAATGCTGAAAGACGTACAGTCAGCTACGACGTCTTCCACCCTCACCCTCTTTCTAAGCACGTACCGGACAACACCAATCAATGGTCGCAGCCCAGCAGAACTGCTCCATGGGCAACAACCACGGACGGTTGCTGCACCTCCTGGCACCATCACCGGCGGAGCCCCGATCCAGACCGTCCCATCGTTACACGCCAGGCAGTGCGGTCTGGGCACGCGCCTACGGAGGAAACGCCACTTGGATGCCAGCAACTGTAGTGGGGACACACGGATGGCGTGTCATCTCAGTACAAACACCTCACAGAATAGAACGCCGTCATCAAAACCAGCTGCGACCTGGCAGCACAACAGGCCCATCACCATCACAACAATATTGTGAAGAATACATTATACCACCACCAGCGCCATTAGCGGAGGTCCTACAGCCACCCTCCCCATAACGACGATACCACTTGCGCCCAAGAAAACCAACACTGCCAGCCGAGAGTGATGTCGAAACGGACACACCCATCAACCCTCCACCAACCACATCGGCACCCACGTCACCTCGTGCTCAACCAGGGAGTACGTCGGTGCAAACCGAGAACGATGCGGCCGGGATACCACAGCCATTCCAGCCTCATCACCCCAAGCATCATCGAGGGCACTTCCGTCCATACGCACCCACTTCAGGGGGGAGGGATCTGGTATCCCATCCCGACATCGCCGCATGCCCGGTAGAAGGCATGGATGTCGACCTCATATAGACGGCACTGGCATCGGGCCAACCAGCACCACCACATCATAGTTTTCCGCCGCGGCCAATTGGAGCCAACCCGCCGCACATATAAATAAATCCCGCACAGCTCCACTCCTCAGTTCAGTATTCACTGCGCTTCCTGGCAGCACAACAGGCCCATCACCATCACAACAATATTGTGAAGAATACATTATACCACCACCAGCGCCATTAGCGGAGGTCCTACAGCCACCCTCCCCATAACGACGATACCACTTGCACCCAAGAAAACCAGCAGTGCCAGCCGAGAGTGATGTCGAAACGGACACACCCATCAACCCTCCACCAACCACATCGGCACCCACGTCACCTCGTGCTCAACCAGGGAGTACGTCGGTGCAAACCGAGAACGATGCGGCCAGGATACCACAGCCATTCCAGCCTCATCACCCCAAGCATCATCGAGGGCACTTCCGTCCATACGCACCCACTTCAGGGGGGAGGGATCTGGTATCCCATCCCGACATCGCCGCATGCCCGGTAGAAGGCATGGATGTCGACCTCATATAGACGGCACTGGCATCGGGCCAACCAGCGCCACCACATCATAGTTTTCCGCCGCGGCCAATTGGAGCCAACTCGCCGCACATATAAATAAATCCCGCACAGCTCCACTCCTCAGTTCAGTATTCACTGCGCTTTCGGTACTCTCTCTTACTGTGAATCGCCTCTCGGACTCTGACAGTGCTCGTTCTTGGCTACGTTTTGGTACTCTCTTCGGACTCTGTGAACCTCACACCGGACTCTGCCAGTGCGCGTTTTTGGATTACGTTTCGGCCTGCTCCTGGGACTTGTTCGGGTTGTTCGTGACCGTCTCCTGTGGACCGCCTTTCCGCCGTGTGACGTTCGGCCGCCGTAAGGACATAGCAGTAACATTTTATTTCTCTTAAACATTGTTACACATACTTACATCACAAAAATAAAACCCTTTCTATACAATTTTTTTTCTTCTTCTCGCAATAATTATCTCTACGAATTAGTACAGTTAATTTTCCAGATAGTTTTTCTACTATTTCATAAATTGTAGAACATTAAAATGTGAATGAAACAAAGCTCTTGGACATCAGTATGAAAACCAAACCTAAGGTAATAACTGAACAAAAGAAAAATTTTATAAGACATATAGAATTCACTCCTCTCAATGTTAATATTTGGTAATAGAATAAAATCGGTAAAGAATTTTTACACATACCAAAGCACATGAGCATGAAGCAGTGGGGCAAATGCTAGTCTTATCTATGTATAGTGCTTTAATTGATTGCTACTCCTTCAGACATCACATAATAGCTGTAATTTGTTTTATTTTTTAAAAACAAATTGAATTAACTGCATGTTTTCTACATTAAGTATTAATGTATTTTCTCTAACCATCTACTAATTTTTCTTTAGAGTATCATTTGCCATACTTTCAAGATTTTGTACTGACGAGTCTTTCAATGATATACTTGTACGATCAAAAATAAAATAACCATATTTTCACCTTCACCTAATATGTATGGGAGATTATTAATGTAAATTAGGCAGCAGAGTGTCATTAATCAACCTCTAGATACACAATATCTAACTTTTCCCCATTCTGAGTTTATAACCTCTTCTGTATCAACAGCATTCATGGATACACATTGCTATTTTCTAGACATGATTTAAACCAAAGTCATGGCCTACAACTAATACCAGTATTCTAATTTAGCTAGGAGACTCTTATGATCAACACAATCAAAGGCATTAGTTAGATCACAGAAGATTTTTAGGAACTTAATTTTTTTTATACATTGCTTCCAATATGTTGTCTATAAAAGCAAAAAACACCTCATCTAAAGTCAAACTGTACTTCAACTAAGAAGGTCATTATGTATATATGCATACACCCTTCTGTAAATTGCTTTTTCGAAGACCTTTGAAAGTGCTGGCAGAAGTGACATGGGTCTATAGTTTTCTGTCTGACATAATACTCTTCTTACAAAGTGGTTTGATGAATGACTTCTTGAATGAGTTAGAAAAGATACTTTCTTCAAAAGAACTGTTACAAATGTTGCTGATAATTGTACTAATGCCACAGCTACTGATTCAGTATATGGGAGGAAACTTCATAGTAACGAAACAACTTTTTATTTTTGAGGGATATAAAAAATTTTCTATATAATTTTGGCTGGTGGAAAATAGAAAAATGAGGACAAGAATTTAAGTATTGTTACAGCATCTGTATTGGTAATATATGTTCCTTTAATTTTTATTGGCCTATTTTATATGCAAAACCACGATTGATTTGCTAATGATCTGCAGAACCATATCACAGATTCTACACTATAGTTATCAGCAGTGGATGTTATGCGTGTCATGGAATCTTTTGAACTTCCACAACAAAGATAGTAGGCGGTACACCTATTGCGCTGTCATTGTAAATACACCGAGATTTCTGCACGATGTCAATCATAAACATGCAATTTTGGCAAAATGCCTTTAATAGCTTTTGGATCTTAGTATGCCTAGATTCCAAATAAATAAATAATTTAAAAAATGAATCACAGCCTAGTACTCTTCTTTGATGCAAGTGGAAAACAAAAGAGTAATGGTTAACAATCTAATGATGGCAACAGAACTGTTCTGAGATGTTGAAATCTGCACTGCTGTGATTAGCAAGGTAAAAATAATCAACAGTAGAGCCAACAGAATATATATATATAGTTCATACGAAATTGATGACAAGAAGAAATGAAGACAGGAGAAAACATTCATTTCAGGAAGCAATCCTAGATATACCTTAAGTGATTTTACGAAACACCAGAAAACTGATACGAGAAAGTCCAAATAAAAACAAACTTAGTTTACTAAATGAAATATTTCCAGCAACTTGCATTAGTTTAGAAATTCTGTGCTCCCATCCATCTACACTTTCTTCTTCTCTTCGACATCAGCCATCTAAGGACCACGAAAAGTAAACCCATGCATTAATTTCTATCTTTCTTTTCTTGACTTCCAATAGTTCTTCATCCTTCCCTCCTTTCTTCCGTCCATATGTTACTACATTTCCTCTTCTCCTGGAAACCCTTGAAATTTTGGATCAATCACCTAAAAGTTGCTCTACCTTGTATTAAATCTTCTGCTATTCGAATCTCAATCATATCTTTCTTTACTCCTTGGATCCACTGGTTGCCCTTCTTACTCTAGTAAACATGGTTAAAAATTCTTTATGCAAGTCTACTGTTATCCATTCTCATTATGTGACCAAAGAAACTGATTTTCCTGTTCTTGATCGTGTCTGACATCCTATTTCTTCTTCTCTGTATACATCTTTATTCCAACAGTGTCTAAACTCATCATTTTCAATTTTTAGTGGTACCCAAATTTTTCTCAAGATTTTCCTTATCCTTTAGTCTGTCTCTTCTATTTCTCAAGTTTTCATAGAGAACAAACATTCTGAGCCGTACAGACCATCTGGTTTGATTACTGTGTTGTTGTGTTTGATTTTAGTTTTCCTTGAGAGATTACTCTTATTGTATGCATCTTTAGTCAGTTGGTATGCTAGTTCTAGTTTTCTTGCTCTTGATATGTTTGCTTCCTTATCAAGCCCATTAATCTGAATTACTTCACTTAGATATTTAAATTTATTGACCTTGTTCATTTTTTCACTTGGGTGAATCCCTAATATTGGTTACAAATTTAGTCTTCTCAAAAGAGATAAGAAGTCCAACTTTTCCTGCTATTTCTTTCAGAAGGTCGATTTGTTCGAGTTTCCTTTAATGGAAACTATTTTTTTTTTTAATGATACTGCTGTCATACTGAACAAACTGGAAACAGAAAAGGCAAAAACTTAGAGCTAAAATGTCCTCTTTATTTGGTCAAAATAATTTTTTGATCTTCTTAGGAGGTATTCAAATAAGGGACTAAATAATATCTCCAAAAACACACCAAATAATTTCAATAGCCTCAAACTTTTAACAGAAATCTGGGAATTACGAGAATAGTTACAATGTTCCATTATATAAATAAAAAACAAACTTCAGACTACTGCTATGTTCTGTAAGTTTAAAAGAATTTAGCAAACATTGAAATATTCGTTCAAATTCCCTTAATTGTGCAACAACAATAATTATTATTTGATTATAATTAAAAGAAAATTTTATAAATTTATACCTGAATACAGGAGCAAGAAAGACACAAATGTCACGAATATGGACTGGGATATTCAATGAATGCAGTATATAATGAATGCTTCCAGATGTTAGCATAAGTCCAGGGTATACAGTTCCACCAACAATTCTTCCCAGTGGGTACCATGCTCGTTCATCAAACCAATTCAAAAACTGGTAAAATCCATTGTTAACCATATATGCTGTTGATCTGTAGTTGAACCTGGACAAAAAAGGCAATTATAAATTTATCAAAACTAAAAATAAAATACATATTTTGCAGGAAATAAAAAGCACATACTAGCAAATAGAAATAAATACAGACAAGGATATTATTTACAGCACAGGACAGTGAAATAAGGATTAAAAAAATAAACACAAAGACAATACATGAAATATATATGCATACGAGAGTATAAAAAAAAAATACAGTTAAACAAATACACACTATTTTTGGTATTGTGGTTAACCACAGCAGAAATATAGTTGGGCAAAAAAATACAAATAACAGAATAAAGGCGAAACGCGTATGCCATCAAAAGCATTTTGTTTAGTTGCAAGGCAGAAAGAACCCACAAAACAGACAAATAACAGTGTTGACTGTGGCTATTCCTTTTGATTCATTCACAGTCAGAAGCAGAGAGGCCATTGTAAATTAAATGGTGAATGGCACAGCAAGTCTCATAGTTGACAAAAAATAGTCAAGAGACAAATATCTTCTGGCCATTATTCCCTCACCCAAATATTACAATATTTTAATATCAGAGAACCTTATCGATTGAGAGGTCCTGTAACTTACAGAATCAGGACCAGTCACCTGCAGCTGTATTATCCGAGGCTAAACTCCCAGCTGACTGCATGGCGAGTAAACGTAAAAGCTATTGCCCAATCCCAAGTATTGGTCGATGAATGCTCATCAGTATGCTTTATATGCATGGTCACCTAATTGACTCAGGTGGTAACTCTTCAAATGCTGCAAGGGAAGTCTTGCTAACATGAGAACAAGCATTATCACGTTGAGGGCATAAGCCCATTTAGACCATCCCATAGGGTATTCACATAGGGCAGTCACTTGAGATATCAGAACTACTGGGAGTGCTGGGCAATTAGCAGACTGCAAGGTGTCTAACCTTAAAAAGCTGTTGAACTACCCAAACAGAACAGGCATTACCAGTAACATCAGATGTGAGGTAGAGGTTTGCGCAAGTGCCTCGACGGTGACTCTTTAAAAGTTGTACGGGAAGCCTTGCAAACTAGAGTACTAATGACATCTCTAGGTGCTAGCCTCTTAATGGCAAAGAGTTTTGTTGGGTGATGGAGAACCCTAGGAGTGTTCTCTAGGTACCTCCTACGATGGCCCTACCGCTACCAGTGAATGTAAAGCCGGACAAAACGGGTAACTTTTAGCATGGTAGTAGTTCTCTGAACTGATCTTGGAGTGCTAGCATCTCCAAGCATTTATACATTCCAATGCTAGGTAAAAGTATGTTCTTTTTTCTGTTATTTGTTAAATTTGATTTGAAATACTTTGTCTATCTTAGGCCACATTGTTTGGACATACAACTTATGTTCTGTATGAAAGAATTTATTTCTAAGCAGATGCTACTCTATATGTAAATATAATGTTTAAATACTTTATTGCACCTGTTAAATATTATTAGACTATTTTTATCACTATGAAAAAAGAAGTCACCACTTCAGTATTGTTTTTAGATTGCCTTCCTGACTTACATATGATATGTATTGTTTCTAAAAATCCACACAGCAAAAACTTGTGAATATGAACACGAAATATCCATGCGCTCTACATTTCATGTGTTGATGTTACATGAATCCCAAAAGCCATTTGCTGTTCCATGAAAAAGTGTGGTAGAACTTGTATAACATTGTTTGCAATTACATCTGAGTGCCAACATTCTACATGAAAATGCTACACATGTTTAGTTCCTTTTCCACACTGCAATGCTTAAAATGATGAGTAATTTCTTATAATCCAAAAAATTATTGTTTGGTTGACACAGATTTAAGCTTTTAGTTACACTGGTATCCTGTTCTCAAGTATTACAAAATATAATTCTGCAATGGTTAATCCTTCCTGGTTTACATTTACATTTTTGTTCTTATTGTATTTGTTAATTGGGACATAATTTATTTACAGTTCATGTAAAAAGTCAGAAAAGTATTTGTCAAGATATATTTGATGCAAGTAATAAAATAACTTTTTTCTTAACACCATCTTATGCAATTCATTTTTTTCTCTGAAATTTTTTGTGTGTATTTTCACCATCCACCCCCTTAGAAGTCTAATTTTAAGTCCTTCCTGTTTGTTGGTCACAGTGTAATCAGAAATGTACAAGACAGACACATAACAAGAACACTACCTAACAAAAATAAAATTATTTAATGGCTTCTTTTGAGTAATGGAGAAAGTTATGTAAAATTTTTGTCCATCTGACATTCATTTGTATAGATTTTGGGGTGATGGAATAACTACATCATTTGTACTTTGTAGATTTTCATGGATTTTATAAACAACTATCTTTTCCCAAATGTGTTGCAATGCCTTTTACATATAACCAAAGCTGACATTTACTTGTTCAAAAAATATTTTGTGCTTTTTTTGTACATTAAATTAAATACGAAAAAGTTTATACTAGTGCGTAGGGATGTACAACATTTTTGTTCTTTCCATCTTCTGCAAAAGCTCAGGGGCTAGATATGAGAGTTCTGATGTTTTATACCTTTTGAACAGATTGCAGTTAACTTTCTCCATCACCAATCCACTTTGGCAGATTATCCTACCGTTTTGGAGAAATATGCAAAAAATGGAAAATTTGCATGTTAAATTTGTCTTAAGAGGAGGGAAAAGGGAAAGCAGATGCAGTTTTGAAAACAAGATATAAACATCATTTTACCACTTATTTTGAAGCAAACGAACACCAAGTTTCTTCGAGATCAGATAAAAGTTGTAGATTTGTGTATCATCACACCAACTTAAAAGCAATTATTGAATTTAAAGTTCAAATTTCTTGGTCAGCAATTGTCTGATCAGGATTGGTCCAACACCGTTGGACAGGAAATGTTATGGTCTCAGATATCACTAACCACTTTGGCCGACTTCCACACAGTTTTTGAGATATATGCAAAAAAGGAAAAGTTTCAACTTTAAATTTTGCTTCAGGAGGGTGATGGGGGAGAGTGGGTAAATAAAATGTGGACAGCATTTCACTTTTTGTTTTACAGTAAACATGCTTAAAGTTTCATCGAAATCAGATAAAAACTGCAGGTTTGTATAAAGAACATTTGCAAAAATTAAAAGGGGGTAAAGGGAGAGAACAGTTGGATTTTTCTAAACCAAAAGCAGAAATTATTTCTCTCTGTTTTAAAATACCCAGGAGCAAACTTCCAACAAAATCGTATAAAAATGGTGGATGTATGTACAGAAGATTGGCAAAAAATTAAGGGAGGAGGGAGAGAAGTATGGTTTTTGTAAACCAAATAGACAGTGTTTTCCTTTCTGTTTTGAAGTATACATGTACAGAATCGGAAAAAAATCTGTTGCTTTGTATAAACAACATTGGCAAAATTAAGGGGGGAGGGGGGGAGAGACAGAGGGCGGAAGTGGGAGAGGGGTTGAGGTTTTGCAAACCAAATTATACACAGTATTTTTCTCTTTGTTTTAAAGTATATGTAAGAAAAGTTCCATCACAATCAGAAAAACTGGGTAGGTATAAAGAATATTGACAAAAATTAAGGGGAGGGGCGAGTTAAAGGGGGAGAGTGGTTGAATTTTTGTAAACCAAATGTACACATTATTTCTCTCTGTTTTAAAATATAGATGTGTAAAGTTCCATCGAAATCGGGTAAAAATTGTGGGTGTGTCTCAAGTACATCAATATTAAGGGGAGGGAGTAAAGGGGGAGAGCGATGGTTTTTGTAAACCAAATCTGGACAGTATTTTTACCTTAATTTTTAAGTATACATATTCTAAGTTTAATCAAAATCAGATAAAAATTGTGGGTTTGAATAAAGAACATTACCGAAATTAAGGGGTGTAAAGGAGGAGTAGAATTATTTTTATATATAAATTTTTTTTTGGTCAGAAACCTTTACAGACACACAAAAAACTCAAAAGTTTCATCATAATCAGATGAATGGTATAGGAATGCATAGAAGACAAACAAACATTCTAAGGTTGCGGGAAGATTTGGTTTCGTAGGTAAGGGTGTTAGGGATTAAAGTAAATTACCCAGAGAAATGAAGAATAAATTGCCAAAAATGCCACATAATTTAAATTTGAAATCTGTAGAGGGCAAAAGTAGGTGGGTACAGGAAAGGAGAAGAATGGCTGTGTAGGGAAATTGCTAGCTGAGCATACACTCCATCACAATTAAATTAAATTCTTTTCATACATTAGACTAGTAGATTACCCGACATTGCCCAATCTAATTGGGATTGATTTACCTCAAAACTGTTTTTATATTTCAAACGTGAATCATGTGTATCAAGTTTCATTAATTTGGCATCATCCATTTCCAGAAGTAAACTAAACATTGATATACCCAAACAATTCCCAGAATGTGGCGAATGAAATGCTGTGATAAGGAAAGTCGGTTTCAATTTTTGTCCAGGCTGCATTTCAACCTATCACAACATCCGTTAAAGTTGCTACTCGATAACTGATACATGTACCATCCATGCATTAATACATACCACATACATGAATCTCAAATACATCTGTTTGTTCTGGCATCACACAGAAAAATCAGTTTTTTTTAAATTAAGAGGGATGGGGGTAAAGGGAGAGAGGGATTGGGCATTTGCAAACCAAATGTAGACAATATTTTTCTTAATTACTAGTTGAAAGAACACGCCAATGCAACTGTTTAGTTTATTTATTGCTGCATCGTACGCGTTTCACCTCTCATCGAGGCATCATCAGCGACGAATAATTTACATTTGTTACTGTGGTATGAAGCTGCGCATCTCCGTTTTTATATACAACGCATGTTTTGCCTGTATCATATTTACAATCATCGTTCAGTCGTCTGTTAGCGTCAGCTATTTTTCTGTTTAATTTAAAGTATGTGTGTGTGAAAAATTCCAACAATCTATAAAACAAAAATCGGATAAATTTGAGTTATAAAAACTCAAACTACTGAGCAGATTTCAATAGGGTTTTCACCGTTTTAAAACTCAGAATCTCAATTGAGTTGTTGGTATTTCTTATGTTTCAATGCTCTATAACGCAGGAGCATTAAACGAAATTCTGAACGTATGGTGACAAATACCAAAGATGGAACGACTAGATGTTGCTGTATACTTCGCACTAAACACACAACTACAATGTCTCTGACAACAGCTTTTATTGAAAGCAATAAAATCAGTATCCAATAGTAACTATTTTTCACACTAAACAGAACTTTAAATATTATTTCCTTTAATTTGGGATATTCAGTCTTTAAATGATAGTCATATTGAATGTAAGAAACTAATAACAAAAATACAATATATTTTCTTTGATCAAAATCTCTGATAGCACAACTACAATGTCTCTGGCTATCGTCTTTGGCCTTCTGTTCACAATAAAATGGCTCCGCCATTTGTAATGCCGTGTAACAATTCAAAACCAAAGAATATTTTTTTTCAAACCTTGTTTAGTTCTTAACATTTGATATGCAATTCTGAATACCTGAAATTCAACTGTACATATACGGAATATCTTTTAATTTTGAGCTCCAGTGGCAGATGAAGTAACATAATAAAATATTTAGCTCCCAGCAGCAGATGAGTCAGTATAATGAGCCAAATTTAATGTTTGATACTGTGAAAACTCTGTCAAAATCAATTCAGCACTTTTCAAGTAATGCTAGTTTATTCGTAAAATAAATGTGTCTAACACACACGTTAAATTTAGGTTTGAACACAAGTTTTCAAATTCTGAAAATCATTCAGCATCTGTACTTTCTGCACGATGCCAGAATAAACAGACATATTCTAGATACACTTTTAATGTGTGTACGGTCCATCTTTTGATTTTCGAGCAGCGACATTAGCAGATGCAATTAGATTGAAATGTAACCTGGGCTAAAATGAGAACTGACATTCTTTATGAAAGCATCAAATCACCCCATTCTTAGATCTATACTGCTAAATCACTGTTTAGTTTAGTACCTGTAATGGCCGGTACAAAATTAATGAAGCTTGGTAGGCATTAATATTTTTTGACGAATAAAAATAGTGTACGGGGTAATCAAAATCAACCCACTCCTTTCTTGGTAGGGTGTGGGTGAATCTAGGTTTGCTTCAATTCTAAAAAATGATGGCACAAATTGTATGAAACACGGTACAAATTTCTCATTGTGTGAATAAAAATAGTGTATGGGTAAACGGACAACGCCCAGAACTCTTCTAGTATTGGATAAAACTGTGGATTTTATATAGAACATTTGCAAAAATCAATGAGGCGTAAAGGGGAAGCTTAATTTGGTCTCTGTAAAACTAATATAGACAGTATTTGTCTCTTTGTTTTGAAGTATAAATGTGCAAAGATCTATCAAAAACAGATAAAAACTGTAGCTTTATTTGAAGAACATTGGAAATTAAGATGGATGGGGGGGGGGGGGGGGGGGTAAAGGGGGAGAGGGGTTAGATTTTTACAAACCAAATGTAGACAGTACTTTTCAATTTGTTTTAAAGTATATGTGTTCAAATTTCCTTCAAAATTGGTTAGAAACTGTAGCTTTGTATAAAGAACATTGACAATATTTTAAGAGGGTGGAACTGGGAAGATGGGTTGGGTTTTGTAAAACTAATGTGGACATTATTTTTTTACTTTTTTAAAAAAAAAAAAAAATATAAGTGTGTAAAGTTGCATTGAAATCAGATAAAAACTGAATTTATATAAAAATTAAGGGGTATAAAGGGAGAGGAGTATGGTTTTTTGTTCAGAAACCTTCTTCATGAAAACATACATATATATGCCAACTTTAATGGTGATTGGTCAAACAGTGTCAACTGTAGCTTTGTATAAAGAACATTAACAAAAATTGAGGGGGTGGAAAGGGGGAGAGTGATTGGGTTTTTGCAAACCAAATGTTGACAGTATTTTTCTCTTTGTTTTAAACTATACATGTGCAAAGTTTCATCGAAATTGGATAAAATATTGGGGTTTGTATAAAAATTATGGGGTGTAAAGTGGGCAAGGGGCAGTTGGTGGATTGTTTTGGTCAAAAACCTTCTCCATGAATAAATACATTTATGTGCCAACTTTCATGGTGATCAGTGTTAAAATTTATTAATCTCAAGGCATATAAACCAACTTCCATTTTTATATATAAAATATCTAAAATGCATGTGTGTATTTACAAGTACTTAATGTATTTGAGTCTAAATATCCTGTATAATTTTTGTGTTTGCAATTGTTAATTTTTCTTAGAATTATATGTGTTATTATTACAGTTTCGCTTATAACTGAATAAATAAAAATTAAAAAGGAAAAAAAATTATCCTCTTTTCAGATCAATTTAACTTGATTTTTTCACAATTCTCCTGCTGTATTTAAGTATATGAACAAAAGAAACAAGGTGAAAAGTAAAGAAAATGCAATATAAAAAAGCGTAATACATGTTTCAAAATCCCGAATGCTGAAGACATTACAGTGTGATTCTCTGAACTAATTCTTGGAATGCTAATGTTGGTAACTAGCGTATAATTCACCAAAATTTATGCTGGCCATGAACAGTCTCTACATAAATTGTCGCTGGCTTAAGATCCTACAAATTGAGTACATGTAGCCAGTATACAGATGTAATACAGTCCAGTCATCACAGCCAACAATTGTTGTACTTTAAATGAGAAAAGCAGAATATTTTGCTTTATCTCATATTCACAATTATTTTCTTAAAATTTATGGTTTTCAGTACTGTTTAGCAAAATATGATTGTGGTCTGTAAGACAAAACAGTCTAGATCCAAGGCCTTAACTCAGAAATTATGCCATCAACACTTATAAAGGGAGAATTTGATGAGCAACATAATAAAAAAAGAGCATAATGTCAAAATTAAAGATAGTAATAAACACACATCAGTATTGAAGTGTGTGTCCATAATACATTGGGTATTCTCAACTTCATCAACCACATCCTCCAACAAGTCATTGACCATTCCCTGAATTAAAAGCATTCTACTCCAAAATCTTAAACTGCTCTTCCCATTTACTAAGATAATCCCAATCTCTTGCAACAGATTACACTGAAAGACTTTCAAAATGACCCTACTTTCACCATCTTACCAGTGCAACCAATGAGAATAAATTTTTCACCACATGACATGCCACCTGTAAGACTTCACATGTCAACAAATGTGTCCTCCTCCTCACATTGTTTCAATTACAAATATATCAACAATCACGATAAATCCTCATAGTCAAATAGTGTTCAACTACAAAAATTCTGGCCATCCCATTCTTGCACTTGTCACCATACAGAACAAATATCTTAATTCTTGCTTCACCGCCATGCTTCATTCCTACATGTTAGCAGCGATTCCTCTGAACTAAGGCAATGGGAGCTGAACCTAAAATAATAAACTGAACATCAAGCACCATTGCAATATCAATTCCCTTTTTATTTTTCCCCACTCTCTGTCTCTCCTCCTTAGTAACTGATTACAATACAAAAACAATTATTGTAAAAATCCATAAGTTAGGAGATCATTTTTGAGTCAAGTCAACACTTTAGTGTTTATTCATTTCATTTTTTGAAACAGGATTGTTTCTCTTGGTGTTATAGATCATTTATCCATAATAACAAAATTCTGGTCATGCAAGCCATATTTTACTAAACTTATACAATTAACTTAAATGTGTTGCTTTGTCAAACTTACAAATACAAGCCAACATTTCCCTCACAAATCTTTGGGGTTTGACAAGTCTTATAATAAGAAATACATATTGCGCCTTTCATTACATTAAAAGTTATGATACGTTTTATTCTAGGTAAATCATCTATAACACCATGAGAAATCATTCTGTATCAGAAAGTGAAGTGAATACACACTTGGCTCCAAACAAGATCGCATAAATTTTTGTCACTGCATAAGCAGGAGACTTGGCCTATTTTTACAAGAATTGTTTTCGTGGGATCTCATTTCTTTATGAGAGTTGATCACTTATTATGAATACTCATGCAAATGTACTAATTCCATTTGAAAATAAGTGTACAAGGACATTTCAGAATTCAAAAATCAATATATGTTATCAACAGTTCCCACTCTCTCTGCATACAATGTGTAAGCACCATGGCTGAGGAATGACAATTGCCTCTTGTTAAATTACCACCATAAGTAAATAATGAGGAACTTCCAAACTTACCATAGGAACAAAGTAAAATGTATATTGTTAGTTAAACATGCTGATCTCTAAGAATAAAAGAAATTTCAAGAATGTAGCCTCATCCAGATCACAGCAATTAACCTGCAAATACGTGCCAAAATTTTTCACGTTTGGGCTTGCCATTGAATAAACAAGGGGAAAATTACCAATTACAGTGGAATTTTGAGGTTGTGGTGTCATGATCAAAAAACAAATTTTGAATTTCACTAACTTCCAAAGGAGTAAAATTTAACATATTAGTTCAAATTTTGTCCTCCTGTGTTCCCTCCTGTCCCCCCCCCCCAGCATAGCCTTTGTTTCTACTCCCCCCCCCCCCTCCCCGTGAAGTATGTAGCTTTTTTCCATATTGATTCCGGAAGACATTTTCAATTTTCTGGACAGACTATTGTAAATTAGATGCGGAGATAATTAAATGACGGAAACAAATATTTACATGCTATTGTGTGTTATGAACCTCTTTTTAACTGTGACTAAAAATATGAATGAAAGGCTACTGTAACAAGACTGCTGTGTCAGACTCGTAGAATGTTTTAATAGCAATAATAATTAATATTGAAAGGAGGGTTGGAATATTTTGCTCGAGAGTGCGCAGAGCGGAACGGTATTTTTGCTTCAAGTCTGGAGGGAGCCACCTGTAATGATGGAATGCGACCCTTTCAATACCCGAGCTGAGTGACAACGTCTTTCACAATAGAAAGGGAAGACCGGCTTATCTCCAGCAGAGCAGTCTAACTGACCCTTCTCCGGTTAAGTGAATAATTTGGCTGGACGATCTATTGTGCCGTGAGATGAGAGATCCCCGCACGCTAACGGAAAAGTTTGGTGGCCGAAGCCAAAACTCGGTGGTCGGACATTACTGGGGTGAGGCAGATCCAAGTTTGAATCACATGACTGTGAACTCCCAGTCAACGTGGATGTTACAAAATAATAACTATCTTTTTGGTGTGTTCTGGGTCCACATGTCTTACGAGCCCACAGATTGGATTTCGAAGGAGCTGGAGGGCATTCTGATATGACGTCAGAAAAGAGGAATGATTTCCAGAGGTCTTGCGGTGGGGACTTGGCATGAGAGAAGTCACGTCATCGCCTGGTCTTTGATTACGACAAGACTTATAACAGTAGGGTTTGAGCCACCCCTGGCTTGCGGTACCTGTTGCTGTTGTCTGAAGGAAGCATGTTCATTACGTCTGACGTGACGCCGCTGCTGCATAAATGGTAAAGACACACGACCATTAAAAAAAACTCAGTGTTGCACATTTCTCGACACTTCAACACCTCTGAGCAGAATATCACTCTCCGACAATCTTTTAGAGCATGTTAATAGTAAGAATTAGTAGTTAATTTTGTTCGAACCCTTGATTTATATGTATTAGATTAATTGAAAAATGCACCGACGTCTGAAGGACTCCAATGTTGAATTTGAATAAATCTGTCAGGTTACTTTATTAGTAATGCAAGATAGCATATCACTTTGCAGCCTCTTCCTATTTGATACAATCAAATGCCTAAAAATATTAAATTGATAAGATAAACAAAAATGATTACTCTTAAAATTAATAAAATGGTAAATGTAATGTAATAAATAATTACCCAGAAAAACCCCTCTAATACCACAATACCCAAGTTCAGGGAAACTGCTGTTTATAGGAACTTCAAAGGCATGAACTGTGAAATAAGAACTAAAGATAAAACTGGTGTGTGATAGAAATGGCAAGATGACTGGTAAACAACATTTGCCTGTAACTGTTGATCATGGTGGATAATTGGTGGGTAGTCAGACATATGTATGAAGCAGGGCATTTGTTACAAGGTCTATCAATGAAATGAATAGTTTCATATGTGGCACACCCTACAATGGTAAAGGACTCTCAAGAGGTGGAATTGGTGAGCTGGTGATTGCTGGCACATTACTGTCTTAATTGTAGTCTTTGCACGGAAGACCGAGGTGGGTGACTAAATGAATGTGGAGATTGGTATTAATGGAACAGAAGTTGGTTGAAATTACTGTTTTACTGAGGCAATGTACTAGCAATAAATTCCACACTCATACATAACTCTGATTAACAATCAATCATCCATCAGTATGTTATGTCTTAGGCAAATGGTAATTCACTAAAAATAATCACACATAAACCAGAAATGACTTTAATTGTTTCAAACTTACAGCTATCAGTGACTTCAGAGTTCCTCTGAACTTAGGTGGCGAAGGTTGGCGTACCACTGTGTATTGTGTTTGTTACAATTTTTGCAAAACTTAATTACAATGGAGCCCCATATGCCCTGATGGTAATTTTCCTACATCTACTTTCCCATTTCTATTGTTAAATGTTATGCCTAGAAATAAACACACTTAACATGCAAGCAATTACTCCTTCACTCTTTATTCACAAAAGACTGTAATTAATATTATTTCTAATGATATTCATTAAAATTAATTCCTGATACCTCCCAAACAAACCTCAATGTGTACACATCAGATCCTCATATCATGTGTCTCATTTATTAGTGTGAATGAGGTTTACTAATAAACTAATGTAATAAACTGTACTGTTACGAGTTTTTCACAGCACCCTCTCCACCTTCTTTCGTAACTGTTGGGAATACTTTCCCTATCCTTACATATATGTCAACAAACATACTCTGTACAGTATCATATTGTCTGTCACTATTTGACAAACAGACACATAAAGTCCACTTACACCTAACATCTTGATGGTCATATCCATCTACATCTATACTCTGCAAATCACAAATACTGTGGGTAGCAGAGGGTGCTAAGCACCAATCCTAATTCTGTGCATTCCAATCCTGAACAGAACGAGGAAAGAAGGAATACATAAATGAATCAGTACGGCATCTTATTTCTCGAATCTTATCCCTCCTAAATAGGTTGGTGGAAGAAGTATTTCGTTGCACTCGTAAATTAAAGATTTTCGCATATTCTCCAACAAATTCAAACGAAAATGACGTCGTCTGTCCGCCAAACAATCCCAGCCCAACCCACATATCAGCTCTGTGACACTTACGTAAGGACTGTAACTAGTAGTCACGAATCGAGCGGCTCTCCTCTATACTTTCTTTTTACGTGTCAATCAATCCCTTGCGATATGGATCCCAAATTCCACGACAGTATTCCAAATGCGGACGCACTAGTGTTTTGTACGCTATTTCCTTTATATGAGCATTACAACTTCTCAAAATACGACCTATGAATTGTAGTTTAGAATTAGCTTTGCCTACAACGGAGGTTATGTGCAAGTCCCATTTCATGTTGCTTTGTACTGTTACACCTAGATACTTCAGGGAATCCGCAGTGTTAACTGAATTGTTACCTTTGTACTCATGAGCAAACGGGGTCTTTTTATTACTTATGTGCATTGCCTTGCACTTTTTGCGGTTAAGTGTAAGCTACCCATTTACGGCACCATTCCAAAATAACATCCAGATTGCGCTGAATTTGGCTTGATGAGGCAAGAAATCAGGTGAAACTGACCAAAAGTCCACACTCTTACATTTTTGACGTCAGTCTTTGGCTCAGTATTATTAAAACCATGGGGTAAGCATTCCTTTAATGATTACATCAAGTGTCTGGTGAGATTAAAAAGAAAAAAAGGTTTGTTTATTGTTCTTGGTGGTCAAGAAGATTGTTACTAAAGAGGAAATGTTTTCTCATGGGAATTTGCGCCACAAACCTGATGATTGTTGTAATTATTTATGAATGGACACATATGAGGAGGTACCCAAAAATAGCCAGAATAGCATTGCCGTGGATGGAGCTTTTGTAGTACACGTTTCTGCCGCTAGGCGTTTATAGCGCAACTAATTGCTAGTTCAGTGCAGTCTTTGTTGTCGACCTTGCTTGTACTGTTAATCTGCGGTGACTGTTTTTGCTAGCGTTTTTGATGATGGCAAGTTTAAGTGAACAACGTGCAGCTGTGAAATTTTGTTTTTTACTCAATAAAAATGCTGCTGAATCTGTTTTAATGTTGAAAACAGCTTACTAAGATGACGCTATCGGAAAAACTCAAGTGTACGAGTGGTTAGCTTGGTTTAAAAATTGTGACATGTCAATTGATGACAAACCTCGTTCTGGATGTCCATCAGTGAAAATGTTGAAAAAATTCAAGAGCTTATGCTCTCAGACCACCAACAGACAATTGATCAACTGTCAGAGATTAGTGGGTTATCTTGGAGCTCAGTTCAGTGAATCTTAACTGAAGATTTGGGAATGAAAAGGGTTGCTACCAAGTTTGCTCCTCGGGCTCTGACTGACAGTCAAAAAGAACATCGAACTGAAAAATGTCATGCTTTGAAACAACAGCTTGAAATTGATCCAGATTTTCTGTTGAAGGACTGGTGATGAGTCATGGTGCTGTGGTTACGCCCCAGAAACAAATCAACAGTCAAGCCAATGGAAGACGTCATTGCTACCGTCCAAAAAAATGTCATCAAGTCAAATCAAACATCAAAACAATACTTATTTGCTTTTTTGATGCCAAGGGCGCAGTTCTTTCAGAGTTTGTTCCCCCACATCAGACCGTCAATCAAACCTTTTATTTGGAAGTTTTAAGAAGATTACTCAACAGTGTTCATCAAAAAAGACCCAATTTGTGGCATACAGTAGACTGATTCTTCCACCACAACAATGAACCTGCACACACAGTTGTCTCTGTTAAGCAGTTTTTAGCTAAAACTGGCTTGGTTTGCAGGCCCTAGCACCTTACTTACCTGACCTGGCTCCGTGCGATTTTTTCTTATTTTCATGCATGAAAAGGGGCATGAAAGGACACAGACTTGACAACATTGAAGAAGTCAAGAAAAAAACGAGGCAGTAGTTGTTAGCCATTTCTAAAGATAACTACAGAAAATGTTTCGAACAGTGGAAGCACCGGTGGAACAAATGTATTAGTTGTAATGGAGAGTATTTTGAAAAGGATAAGATTGTTTTGTAAAAAATTTGAAAATATGAGGGAGGCACAGAAACTAATGGACCAAATTTTTTTCCTCAGCCCCCAACAATCATACGAATGTGAAACTTTTGATATGAATTTTTTTATGTTTTCGGAATGGGAGCACCAAGTTTCCATTTCTTCCAGCAGATAACGTACTTGCAGCAATGGTTCAACATGGTGTCTGTGAGTGATGTATGTTATAAGCAGTGTGTCGTCACTGAATTTCTCATTGTGGAGCAAGAAACGTTTGGAAATATTCACAAATGTTTATGTGCAGTTTATGGAGCATCAGCAGTCAACAAAAGTATGGTTAGTCGCTGGGCACATAGGGTGAGACCATCTGAAAGCAGTTCTGCAGAGCTCCAAGATTTGCAGCAATCGGAAAGGCCACCCATGACTGTAACATCTGACAAGATGCAGTGTGCTGATGTGTTCATTCACAAGGACCGACACATAATAACTCGGCAGTTTGCGCAGGAGCTGTCAATCAGCAAAGGAAGTATGGGTGTAATCATCAGTGCTCTTGATTACACAAAAAAAGTGTTCACAACGGGTTCTGCACTGTCTTAAGGATGAACACAAAACTTCTGAGTTGTTTCAACATTTTGAAGCTAAAGGGGGAGCCATCATGTCCCAGATTGAGATGGGTGATGAAACCTGGGTTCACCATATTGAGCCCAAAACAAAATGGCAGTCGATGGAATGGCGCCATCCCCACTCTACACAGAAGAAAAAATTCAAAGCAACTGCTTCCGCTGATAAGGTCATGATAACTGTGTTTTGGGACTGTGATGGTGTCATACTCATTGATGTGATGCCAAGAGGCACCATCATTAATTCTGAGGCATATGTGAACACGATAACCAAACTCACGAAGCCCTTCCAGCGATTTGGACGCCATAACCACCCAGGTGTTTGTTAGCTTCAACATAACACACAGCTTCACACAAGTTTGAGGACGTTGGAACACATCACCAAACAAGGTTGGACACTTCCACCCTATGGCCCTAACCACACTCCCTCAGACTTTCACTTGTTTGGGCCATTGAAGAATGTCATTCGTGGGAGACATTTTGAGGATGATGAAGAGGTGATTCGCACAGTGTAGAAATGGCTTTGCGAACAGAACAAGGAATGGTACCGCCAGGGCATGCACGCTCTTGTGTCTCACTGGAGGAAGGCCATCGAACAGGAAGGAGATTACGTGGAAAAAAGGGAGTGTTGAAGAAACATCATTATTTCTTGTGTATAAGTTTCATTGTGTTCAATAAATAACTGCTGAAGAAAAAAATATGGTGCATTAGTTTCTGGGCCACCCTCATATATGGCTTTTTAAAAATAATTCCTTTTTTTTGGTACCCCCGCATACACTTATTTGAAATAACTATCATAAGTAACACCATAAATACAAAAACAGAATATTGCTGTGAGGTGGAGTATCTCACCCTATCAGAGACTTACTGCTACTATAAGATTTTTAGCAACAGGTAGAATCTACAAAGTTTTTGAGTCAGAACTGTAATGTTGAAAAAATCTTTTGACCAATTAATACCAGAAACTTGACAAGCTATATATGAAAAAGGAGTATCTAAATCAACAATACAAATTATTAAACAGATTATTTTTATGTACGAGGGTTGTTTCAAAAGTAAGGTTCCCAACTCTGTACCCTTACCGTGCATGGTACAATGCGAAATCTGGCAACAGCACCGTGTTCGCCAGATCCACCACCACCGATTCCAACAACCAGCATGGCTCTGCAACGGTCAGTACCAGCCTGACAGCCATAACTGATGGAGCCCGTCATCTCCGTCACCGCCAAGTGTGAAATTTGTGCGGTCATCCGATTTTTGCACACAAGAAACTTACCACCTGTATAAATTCATCGGCAATTGAGTGATGTGTATGGGGAAACTTGTATGAGCATTCAACACGTACACAAATGGTGTAGGGAGTTTGCCAACGGCCGTACGGACGTCCACGATGAACAACGAAGCGGGAGGCCGTCGATCTCCGACGACGTTGTGGCGAAAGTTGAGCAAATCCTGCTCGAAGATCGGCGAATCACCATCCGGCAACTGGCTGCTCAAATTCCTGAGGCTTCTGAAGCTTCAATTGACAGGATGTTGAATGAAAAGCTAGGCTACCACAAGGTGTGCGCGCGCTGGGTGCCGCACATACTTTCAGAAGTCCACAAACAGCAGCGCGTCAACTGTGCTCGGAAGTTCTCCAGTGAATGTGACGAGAATAACGAAGACTTCCTTGATTCCATTGTTACGGGGGATGAACCGTGGTGCTCTGGAAACAAAACAACAATCGGGCCAATGGAAACACACCGGATCGCCACCACCAAAGAAGTTTAAGCAGCAGCTGTCAGCAGGAAAAATCATGGCATCGGTGTTTTGGGACCAGCGTGGTGTACTGCTCATTGATTTTATGCCTAGAGGGACCACCATAAACTCCACAGGTTATTGCGAGACCTCGAAAAAGCTCACACAGGCAATCCAAAATCATCGTAGGGGAAAACTCATCAAAGGCATAAGGCTGCACCACGACAATGCCCGTCCACATGTGTCGCAACAAACGAAGGAGTTAATCGACAAATTTGGCTGGGATGTCATTGACCACCCCCCTTACAGCCCCGATTTGTCACCCAGCGATTTCCATCAGTTTCCGAAATTGAAGGAGCACCTAGGCGGTCTACGATTCCATACGAACAAGGAGTTGCAAGAAGTTTCCAAGTTTCTCAACAGGTTGGCGGAGGACTTCTTTGAGGTGGGAATGCAAAAGTGGATTACTCGACAGAAAAAATGCAAAGAAAAAAATGGGGACTATGTGGAAAAATAGCTTAAAGATCAATGTTTCCAATGGTGTAATCGTTTTTTTCGAATAAAATACCTTGCGTCTAAAAAAATTTGTGGGAACCTTATTTTTAAAACAACCCTCGTATGACAGTAAGTTATTAAAAAGTAATACTTAAGAAGGTTATAATTCATGATACAGTAAATTACAGTGCATATTGTTTTACTGCAATTAGGAGTGGTTCACATCAAAATACGAGGCATGTTTTTTAAGTAAGTACCGTTTTGAAATTAAAAAAAAAAAAAAGCGTGCAAATATATCTCAATAATTTTATTTCTACATGAAAGCCTGTACCTTACGCTACTTTTCTACATAATTCTCTTCAATATTGAGGCACTTGTCATAACGTAGTACCAGTTTTTGAAAACCCTCCTCATAGAAGTCTGCCGCCTGACTTGTTAACCACTGCATCACAACTGTTTTGACTTCGTTATCGTCTTCAAGACGCTGACTGCCGAGGTGTTTCTTCAAGTGCAGGAACAGATGGTACTCACTGGGCGCCGGATCAGGGCTATATGGAGTATGATCTAGAGTTTCCCATCGAAAAGATGTGATGACATCTTTGGTCTGATTAGCCACAAGTGGACGGGCATTGTAATGCAGCAAAACGATGCCCTTGCGCAACTTGCCAGGTCTTGTGTTCTGGATTGAACGGCGCAGATTGTTCAATGTCTCACAATAAGCTGCTGCATTGATTGTCTTATTATGAGGCAGAAATTCCACAAGCAATCCTCCTTTTCTGTCCCAAAAAACTGTGCACATGATTCTCTGGGCAGAAAATCGTTTGCTTGAACTGCACTTTTTTGGGTGATTCTGAATGCCGCCATTCCATGGACTGTTGCTTTGATTCAGGTGTGACGTAGGCCACCCATGTCTCATCGCCCGTAACAATTTGGCTTAAGAAATCATCACCATCGTTGTGGTACTGCTCAAGGAAAGTCAATGCACTGCCTAAACGTTTGGGTTTGTGCACATCCGTTAACATTTTCGGTACCCAACGCGAGCACAACTTTCGGTAATTCAAGTGCTCGGTCACAATGCCATACAAAACACTATGAGAAACATTAGGAAAGTAATCACACAAGGAGGAAATCGTAAAGCGTCTGTTTTCTCTCACCTTATTGTCCACTTTCTGCACCAAACTTTCATTAACGACCGAAAGGACGCCCACTCCGTTGTTCATCATGCACATTTGTGCGGCCATCTTTAAATGCTCTCACCCACTTTTTCACCATTCCATCACTCATAATGTTTTGTCGGTAAACTGCACAGATCTCACGATGAATATCGATCGGTTTTAGGCCTTTAGCACAAAGAAATCTTATAACAGCCCATACTTCACAGTCGGCGGGACTCACGATTATCGGAGGCATCTTAAACACTCAGTGAACAACGTAAACAAGGAAGAATTAGACTGTAATGGTGTCAGTGCGTAGGCAAGAAATGCAGGTACCCAGCGCGCATGCGAGGAACACCGACCGTAGCGCTGCAGCCACGGTATGACAAAACAGTACTTACTTAAAAAATACGCCTCGTATCAATAATATAAGCTGAGTAATATTTGCTGCACCAAATTTACCGGGGCATGGAGTCTCGGTATTTGGGTTTACCATTTTTGATTGCAGGTGGAAAGTTTTTTCAGTGTTCCCCTACTGGAAGTGTAGGCAGGAAACCTTGTGGCATTGCTAACAATTGCTCCAGAACATGCACCAGTCGAACCCCAGAAATATAGCAACGTAATTTTTACTTAATTTGTGACTTTAAAGTGTTAATTCGAAGCCTCCATTTCCACTTCAAATATAATGTCAATAGCTGATCCAGCAATGCTTCATTATTGCTAGTACATATGCTGCATTAGCTGTCCGACAGCCATCCAAAAGAGCCCTCACAATCCTAGATGATACGATCGCCAATGTGATATTTTGTACATGTCGGGTTGCCAGTTCCAATGGAATAAGAATTTTTTTTACTGTGCCACCTGGCTTATGCATCGAACCAATTCTTCTTGCGAGTGAGTGATAGTTTCTTTCTAATGGTCAGATTGAGGATCTCAATAGCTTTAAACCTTCTCTGGCCAACATGGACCACTTTGCAAAAAACTGCACATAAAATAGTGCAGTAGTTTTTTTTAGTCTATAAAGAACACCTATGAACATTGCCTTTTATACCTAGAGATTAATAAGCTTTTGGGCAAACATATTTTGTGTGCCCATAAAGCCATTTAACTTTCGATTGAAGTGCTTTTAATTTTTCTCCAGTTAATAGTAAGTACCTCAGTGGTTTTATCATGGTTGCGTTGTTGTTTTCCATCATGGTACTGCTTCACTCTATACAAAAAAATACAGTTGATGTAAGGGTATAAAAAATATAAAGTTTTAAAAAGTACAATAGCTTGGATTAAGATTTAAAAACTCTTGGATACTGTTGCTGACCAATTTTCTTTCTCCTGATGGTTGAAAAAGACTGGACTGATATTGCTAATGGATTCGAAAGAAGGTTTCTTCACTGCTGTAGATGGAAAACACATAAGAATTGTACCACCAGCACAAAGTAGATCTTAGTATTTCAACTATAAAAACATCCATAGCACAGCAAGGCTGCTGCCAATGCTAATTGCAAGTTTCTGAAGGAGTAATTTCAAACACTTTTTTTTTTTTGAAGAAAAATTATAAATGGGATCCTCAAGATTCCCAGATTTGTAGAAGTTTCAAGCTATGATAAAGTTGTGCTATGTGTGTTTGTAAGCAATGAAGCCTTTGGAATGCACCCAGACTTCCTAAAACTGTATACCAAGGACAAATTAAATGAAGAAACCAGAATTTTTTATTATCTCTTGTCAAGGGCTTCATGTGTTGTTGAAAACAAATTAGGGATAAGGCTAGTGTGGGCGTAATGACATGGTGACAGGATTTTTTTTTATTGGATGTGCATTCTGCCAACATCATAACCATTTTAACATGGTAATCCTACAAGGTATAGGGGATCTACACTTGAATGTGGAATCAAATCCATGGAAGCATTCTGGAATACTTCACATTACACAGCAAGCTGTGCCAGAGGTGAAGGTCAGGTTTAGGACCTTCAAAAATCCTCACCGGACAGTGATTTGAACCTGGCACCTTTCTGTCACCAGTCAGAAGCCTTAACAACTGAACCACCAGACTTCCCACATTTGGGATAATGATATCCCAATTTAGAGCTCTTCAAACCACCATTAACTTAGATGTACAAAATTTAACTTGCTGTGTGCCATACATTCTTTTTAAAGGAGAACATGCCTTCAGAGCTATATGCCTCCTGAGGTGTTTGACTGTGAAAACTTGGAAGAAAGATCTGTGCAGTTGGGATACAGATGTAATACAGGAAATATATGCAATCTTCAACTTGGAAGATTTTGGAAGATATGAAACATATGAGGTAATTCAAGATGTACTTTAACAATGAGGCATCAGTACAGTGGAAAGACAATGACATCACATTTTGAGAAGAATTTGATTAAGCAAATTAATTTTGAAGTGAATAATAATTTATCTGTTTTGTTTCTAACACTGCTATTGCCTAGGTGTTAAATAAATCTACTTTATTTTTATATGTACATTTTTTAAATTATAAAGCTCAGTTCTAATAATTTGCAATAGTTTACAACTAACCTCAGTCCTGTACATTGCTGATTGTTTGTTGAGGTTTCTTCATCATTTAAAAATGAAAGTAGATTAAAATACTACAAAGAAGGCTTCTAAATGTCATCTGCACCAGAATATATTAACTCTTTCCAAAAACTAAATTAAAAGAATTGATTTTTTTAATCACATACTTCATTGTTCCACGATGCACTTCCTGACCAAAATGACATTTGTTTGATGGTTTTTCTCTCTTTGACTGTAGTTCTTTGACTTATTTGTCACAGGAAAGGATAAGTACAATATAACTCACAGAATTCCATTTAAAAAAAAAAAAATCACTATTGAAATCTGAAACATTCGCTGTATGAAAACTCTTTTGAAAACAAAAGTTATTTTTGTTCCACACAAGCCGAGAGATGATTAAAAACTAAAGTGAAAAAACCAGTCAAGAAGAATGCATGTTTAAACATAATAATATGCTTGACAATTTACCGGAAAGCAATGCAACAGCCGATCGATTTTCTGGGTTGTCGGTCTTTATTCGGTTCGGATAAAATGTCAATTTTTCTGTCCAAACACAATGTTTTATCTGATGTATTTTACCTAATAAAGATATTACATGTTACATGTAGATCGGACTTCAGACATGGAAACAGGATGACCAAATCAAAGAAAATGAATCCTGAGTAATAATGTGTGATGTGTGTTAAAAAAACCTTAAGTAAATTAATAAAATTCTTATTTTACAATATGCACAATTATACAGAGTGCATTTAAAAAGTTGTAGGGCTTATTTTCTGTAGCCCAAGCTACATAAAAGGAAGCATCTATTGGTGTGAATTGCAGAGAGGAATGTCAAGAACAGAAGGCACTTTTAGTTGATTGCCACCAAGCCTTTGAGAAGTAAACCCATTGACACACCACACCACTCTCCAAAATGAACTGTTCATTTGAGCAGTGCAGTACAGTGATGCTTTGTGTGAAGTTTGGAAAGACTGCAATGGAGATTTTCATCACTATCACAGTGGCTTTTTGGGATTACGCCCTGGGCCCATCCAGCATTTTTGAATAGCAAAAATTGTTCAAGGATGAAATAGAGCAAGTTAAAGATGACCAAGGCTCATGACAGGTATAAACATCCAAAAGTGATGGAAGTGTGTGAAAACTGAAAGAAATTTGGACACTAATCGATATCCCAGTGTTGAAATGATCTCAGAAGAGTGACACATTGCATTCACCACTGTCTTTTAAATTATGACTGATGATTTGACATGATGAAAGTGTGTGCAAGAAACTTCTGAATGGGGAAGAGAAGGCAAACTGAGCAGATTTCTCAAGAAACTGTGGATCATTAGAATAATGAGCCGAACTTTTTAAACAATGTCATCAGTAATGAAGAAATCTAGTGTTTCCAACACTATCACAAAACAAAATGTCAGAATGTGGAGAGCAACACCAGCAGCTCTCCAAAAATCAGAAGAGCAGAAATGTCCAAGTCAAATGTAAAAACAATGTTGATTTATTTTTTTTACCAACAAGGCATTGTTCACAAAGAGTTTGTGCCAGCTGGTAAAATTGTTAATGCTCAATTTTAAGTAGATGTACTCGAACTGTGAAGGAAGTGTGTCATTCGCATGTGATCAGTGATTCCCAACGTTTGGAAATTGCTTAGCAATAACACGCCATGCCACATAAAGCTCTTTAAGTAGGGGAGTAGCAGATCAAACACAACTTGGCAACACTGTATCAACCGCCCCCCCCCCCCTTTCCAACTCCCACCTGCAGCTTGGAGGTGACTCCATCTGAATTTATTATCTTCCCTTGTTTGAAAAGGCAGCTGAAAAGACATTGTTTTGAATCAGTGGAGACCATGACACGTGAGTTGAAGAACATTCCTGATTGAAGACTTCCAGAATTCGAATACAAAACTGGCAGATTCTCTATAAAAAGTGAACTGATGTAGGAAGATGTTACTTTGACAAATTGGAAGAATGTATCGATTGTTTTTAATCAAATCAATCCTACTACTTTTTAAATGCTCCCAGTATGAATACCTGATAGAAAAAATAATATGAGGCCAGTGGAGTTAAATTTTTCCCTGCCTGACAACCACTTTAAAAAAACTGGAGTTTTTACTATTCTCACAACTTATTGAAAGAATGTATCGGCATGAGATTTAGGTTGTGCATATGTACGCACTCCTAACAAGTAATGACTAGGAAACAAAGTATGATGGTACATGAGTAAAATGTATTTACTAAAACCAGGATAGCACTCTCATAGCCTGTCCTCCTCAACTGAAGTATCAGCATTGACTCAATATCACATTACATTCTCCTTGCTCCAATAAATAAAGAAGTAGTCAGACCAGGAAAGGGCATAGCTCTTAAGTTTACAACAGCTGCCCCACCAAAATTAACATTCTCCCACATGCTACTGAAATAAATGTATGCTTCCTGTTAAATCTGCACTAATATAACAAAAGTGAAAGTAAATCTCTATCTCTCTCTCTGTTACATGTTCACGACTAAATGGCTACATGAATCTTGATTACAATTGTCAAGGAAATACTATGTATCATTAGGAATAACATATTTTTTTCACGAATTTTTTAAAACTAGCCGAACAGTGATAGATGTATAATGTGTGTAAGTACCTGTAATGTTATATAGGTCGCTCAGGCTTTCTCTCGCAATCAGTTTGTTTATGATCTGTTTATGGATTTCATGTACAGACACAGCTTATTATTAGGTAGTATATACAAGCTACCACATATCCAGCAAGTTTCTTATACTAGTGATGCACAACCTTGATGCACCATGACTGTGTGACAGCACACACCTAAAAATAACACAATTAGGGCGCAACATTATAAAATCTGGGATCATGACTAGAATGTCAAAATGCGATGTGTTGATTCCTTGAATCCCAAAAATTGTGACAGACCTACCTTTCAAGTTTAAAAGACTACAGTTCCCACTAAAATTAGACTTTACGGTGACCCAGGGACAGACACTGGGGTACCCTTAGAAAAGATGTATTTTTCCAATGGATTTCCAACCCCCAAAGACTACATATCTTAGAAAAGGACAATAAAGAAAAAAGTGTTTTGTGGAAAATGGTTTTTACATAGGATGTCCCCAGAAAGTTACAATTTTAAATCACAAACAAAAATCTGCCAAAGGAATTGTGGTGGGTAGTCTCCCATAGTTGCTCCCCCCTTCCCCAATTTGTTGCTATTTTTAAAAATGTTGCAAACCTATTTTGTTCATGAGTCAGGTTCATGACTTCCCTGTCATATTATCCCAACTCTGGGCTTTTGGGAACACCTTTTACGTAACTAACAGCTTCCTATATCCAATTTTAGCATTGAAATTCTAAGTTTACACATATGAAGTCTTGGGTAAAAGCTGGTAAATCCTATTTGATTCAATTTCTTCTGCACATACACATGTTATGAATGGTAAATATATGGTAAATTACTCGCTCCTTACAAACTGTCATTTAGTGAAAGCGCATTTCAATATCTGCAACCATCTACTATATAATTTCATAAGGTCATCCACTCACCTCGATAGCTATTGGCTGGAGAATGGTGTCACGTGTCAGCACGTTTGCTCACAAAACAGCAACCAGAGATACCATTAGAAGGAATTCGTGGCTATGTCTACAATGTAATAACTAAGCAACTGCTACCAAATTAATTGGCATAATAGATTCAATAAGTCTTCTTTTCATAGCGTTTCATAGTTAAGAATTTTTAATAAATTTTGCGGCTGAAAATAACGTGGATCTGATTTTCAGTAACATGTTACTAATTAAAGCAACTTAAAAAAATTAAATTACTCAAAGTCTCTGCTGTAACCACGAATGACAATTGTCATTTCGGCTTAGGATAAATTTCAGTTTAATTACAGCTTTCACTAATGTTGTTGCTTGATCAAAATTTATGCATTACAGTTTATTTGATTTTTAGGCATTTTCTGACCACTTTCGTTATTGGTCTTCATTCATGTTCGCTGTATGTGAGTTATTAGGTTATTTTAAGTGGACATCAGACCAAATGTGTTACCAAATCGACTATTCTGGCAACTTATTTCTGCAGAGTTGCTCAACTGTTTCATAATATGGAATGTGTATTAAGTTCTCTGGCCGTCACAGATACTATGACCAATGTTTACATTATGAGTGTTTGCCCAGTCTCAATAATAAACAACGTGATGCTTTCGAAGCAAACATGATTTTTTTTTTTTTTTAATTTTGCAGAGTGAACTTTAAGGGTCAAATACAAGTCAAGTTCGTATTTAAGCAAATTGGAGTGTATGACCTTTGAAACAGTTGCAGTATGGCGTGATCGTTCCTGTCCATGTTTAATACCTACCTCTATTAATGCTTCTGAGTTCTTCAAGTTCAAGAGATTTTATTAATCCAAAGGGTGAAACACAGGCCAAGCTTATATTTGGCCAGATCAGATCAACCTGTCATAATCTTTCATCGTAAAAACTGGAACTATTCTAGAACCGTGACGATTCGTAAAAAACAGTTACGGGCTTACACTAGTTTTGTAAATACTGGAAGTGCCAACGTCAGATGAAACATCATGTACACAATGAAAACTAAATCTTTACGGCTATATGAAAAAAGGTATAAGGAAAACAGAACCATTATTTAGTGATAACAGAAAAAACACACTTTTAGGGAGGTATCTTAAGGATGTGAGAGGATGAACGGAGACTACGAAATTACTCTATATAACCTTATTTGTTAAATAAAAATATTTAAACACAAAAAAAAAAGGATAAGACTCTTGACACAGAACAGGAATCCAGTATCCTGCTATTGAAACAAAGATTTGTTCTGTGTATTCATTTTCCACTTTACCTCTACTTATATTTTTGTTACAATTTTTAACTTCTACCAGAAAATTCCCCCACCTTCAAAGTTAACTGTCATTGTGCAACAAGTGGTTAGTTGATCTATTATTCCCACAATGACAATTGATTGTTCTAGTTTTGATGAAGTGTTTAACACACACACACATATATATATATATTAACCAGGAAATAATAGGAGCTAAGTAGCAAATAGATTGACAAAAAAAAGATAGCAAAATGAACCACCCCTTACCTTAGATGACGGTTTCATGGGATGAACACACAAAAATGCACAAGAACAGTAAAGACAATGAATATTACGGGACTTTGCCCTTCGTCAACAGGAGAACATTATGGAAGGAGGGTGGTGTGGGAGACTGTCTCACAAATGACTGTTACTCAGGGACATGGTGGGGATAAATCCAAACAGAGGACAGAGGACACGGTGAATTGAAGCTAGTACCTGAACAATGCAAAACCTTGCAAAAATTGCAGAAAAATTCATTCAAATGTTGATACCATAAATTTGAGAAAGTAGAAGTAAACATTTATGTCACATCGCTGTATACACACTTTCCACATTGTCCACAGCCACCACACTACATCTTTCCTCACCACCTTGGCTGAACCGATACTTAGCAACTACTACTTCTCCTTTGAAGGCAATATGTACCACCAAACCCGTGGTACTTCCATGGGCACTCGCATGGCCTCCTCATACGCTAATCTCTTCATGGGCCACCTGGAACAGACTTTTTTGGAGAACATCCCCCTCAAAACCCTCCTGTGGCTTAGGTTCAAAGATGATATTTTTATGATCTGGACACAAAAAGAAAACCTCCTTCTAAATTTTCTGGACAATCTTAAAAACTTTAATAACTCACTGAATTTCACCTGGACCTACTCCCACATCCAAGCCACATTCTTGGATGTGGACCTGTCCCTCTCCAATGGCCACTTCAGCTCCTCAGTCCACACCAAACCCACCAGCTCACAGCGATATCTTCATTTTGACAGTTGCCATACACATCATATCAAACGTTCCCTCTCTTACAGTCTTGGCATTCGAGGCAGTCGTATATGCTCCAACCACAAATCCCGAATGGACTATTCAAACAACATCTCAGAAACATTGGTATCCCACAACTACCCTCAGCATTGGTTCACAAGCAACTTTTACGAGCCACATTGCAACCTGCTCAACCTATTGGCGGCTCCAAACCCCCAAAACCCAACCATAGTCCAGTCCTGGTTACACAACACTTCCCTGGACTTGAATTCATTGACAGAATCCTTCGGCAGGGTTATGACTTCCTACTAACCTGTCCAGAAATGAGATACATTCTTCCAAAAATCCTTCCTGGCCCTCCTGGAACTTGTTTCAGCATGACTCCCAACCTCAGCCATCTCCTATTCCACAAAAACAGTCTTCCTCGTCCTATCTGACAGTCCCAAGGCTCTTTTCCATGCAATAGACCCCGCTGTAAGATGTGCAACATACACCATACCTCCTCCACTTTCACCAACCCTATCACTGGTGAGAGCTTTCCAATCATAGGACAAGCCATCTGTAAAAAAAAAATCCAATGTAATATACCAGCTAAACTGCAAACACTGCCAGGCTTCATATATAGGTTTAACTACCAAACCATTAGCCATAAAAATGAATAGCCACCGATCGTTTTTACTCTGAACCCAAAACATCGAGTAGCCATTCATTCCATCCCCCATGACACCAATAACTTTAATTCTTGTTTCACGGTCCGTGGTATTAGTCTCTTCCCAAACAACAGCAGCTCCACTGAACTCAGAAGGTGGGAGCTTGCCTACCAATACAAACTAGGCACAAGGCAACCTCCTTTTTTTTTTTTTTTAACTGCTTTACGTCTCTTTTTAACATCAAGGTCTTTAGAGACGGGAAAGGATGGGGGGCAAGGATTGGGGTAAGGAATGGGAAGGAATTCAGCCATGGCCTTTTGAAGGAAGCATCCCGGCATTTGCCTGGAGTGATTTGGGAAACCATGGAAAACCCAAATCTGGATGCCCGGACGGGGATTGGAACCGCCGTCCTCCCGAATGCGAGGCGAGAACGCTAACTGTTACACCGCCCCGCACGGTGGCAACCTCCTGGTCATAATTTGAGATAATACCCAGTCAGTACTTTTCCTTCCCTCTATCCTCTCCTTGCCTCCATCCCCCCTGTCTAAATTGAACCACCACATACCAGAGGTGATGTTTCACTGCATAGATTCTTCTTTTTTTCCATTTCATTTCAGCCATCTATGGACTACGACTACGCAACTTCATTTCCTCTTCTCAGTTTCCTTCCTCTGTCGCCAGTACTCTTTCATTCTCTAGCTCACTCTTGCTTTTTCTTCCTCTGAAACTTCCCTCTTTTTCCTGATTAGTTTTTCTTCTGTCAGATCCTTTACCTCCTCAATTTTTCCTCTGAATATTTCCCAGTCTTGTATGTCTTTCATGTTGACTCCCATCTTTTCAGATCCTGATGGACCTCTCTCACCCATGGAACTTGAGTCTTCCTGTTCTCTTGAATGTTGAATATTTTCTTTGCCATTCTTTCTGGTTCCATTCTCTTAATGTGTCCATAGAAAGCTAATTGTGTTTAATACCTTTTCAAACTTGTCGTATAATTCTTGGTTCGATCTCAAACGGAAATTAAATTCACTTAATGTCACTTTTTTTGGTCCCAAGATTTTCCTTAGGAACTGTCATTCTTTCTTTTCTATTTCTGTCAATCCCTTTCTCGCTAGTGTTTCTGCAATGTATAAATATTCTAGCTTCACTACCATACTATAGTACTTGTATTTCGCCTGTTGGGAGAGTAATTTTGATTTGTATGTCTTTTGACAAATCCTGAAAGCTGTTTCCATCTTTCTAGCCTTACCTTCAACTGCAGCCTTTTCATTAACATTGGGAGTCAAAATTTCACCAAGGTATTTGAACTTCTGTGTTCTTTTAATATAACCATATTTAGTTTTCGTCGTACTTGTCTGGTTTTATGCGTCTATGTTTTCTCCATCGATATTTGTAGTCCTGCTTTCTCAGCTGTTTCCTTCAAGACGTCTATCTCTTTGATTGCAGTCTCCAGATCTCTTGCAAAGAACACAATGTCATCTGCAAAAGTGAAACATTCAACTGTCAAGCCATTCTTCTGGTGTCCTAGTTTAATTCTGTTAAGGATATTTGACTGACACATCACTTTCCGTCATTCTCTGATGACCTTTTCCAAGACGCAGTTGAACAATTGTGGGGATAGCCCGTCACCTTGACTTACTCCAGTTTTGATCTCAAAGGGCTCTGACAGTTCTCCTAAAAATTTAACTTGGGATCAGGTGGTCTTTAAAGTTTGCTGTATTAGTGATGTCTTACTGTCTATTCCAAATTCTTTCAAAACCTTTATTAGTACATGCCAGTCTACAGAATCATACACTTTCTGGAAGTCCACAAAAGTCATGATCACCTTTTTATCCCCTGCTAATGTCTTCGTTTTCATCAAGGTATTGATAGTGAAGATCTGTTCCGCACATGATCGTCCTTTCCTAAATTCTGCCTGATATTCTCCTAGTTGTCGATCTATTTGTTTCTCTATTCTTCGCTGCGGTGCTTTGGAGAGTATCTTTTAAGAGGGCGGTCTGGAAAATTCTAAGCCTAAAAATATAAAACCAATTTGATATTTACCAAATCATTTTTATTCCTCAATATAGTCTCCCTGAACACTGATACACTTAGTCCAACGATGTTCCAAGTTCATTATACCATCCCTAAAGTGGCTTTCTGGAAGGCCTGCAAAATATACATCTACAGCTGCAATCACCTCTTCATTTGAAGAAAAACGCTGACCAGCAAGAAAGTTTTTGAGTTTTGGGAATAGATAGAAGTCGGAGGGAGCCAAATCTTGGTAATAAGATGGATACTCCAACATGTCGTAGTGCAGATCTCTTAATTTTCCCACTGCCAAAAGACTCTTGTGGGCAGGTGCATTGTCCTGATGAATGATGATTTTTTTTCTTCCTCAAACTGGACCTTTTCTCACAAATTTTTTCATCCAGGGTGTCTAAAAGATCGGAATAGTATTGTCCAGTTAGTTTTACACTTTTCAAGGTAATCAATGAACAAAACACCTTTAACATCCCAAAAAAACTGATGCCATCACCTTTCCTGCCAATGGAACCGACTTGGCCTTCTTTGGACCTGATCAACCAGCTTCTGTCCACTGCTTTGACTGCAGTTTTGATTCTGCCGTGTAGTAGTGAACCCATGTCTCATCCATAGCTATGAATCGACACACAAAATCAGTTTTATTTTTGTTGAAACACTCCAAACACTGTTCAAAAAGTCTCATGCGGTTGCGCTTTTGATCAACAGTGAGCAAATGTGGCAACCATCTTGTACAAAGCTTTTTTATATGCAATACTTCATGCAAAATGTATCAGACATGTTCTTTTGATATCCCTACGGTTTCAGCAATCTCACGCACTTTTATTCATCGATCATCCAAAACCATATCATGCACTTTCAGGATGATTTCTGGAGTTGTTGCACTTTTAGGACATCCTTCGCATTCATCATCTTTGAGACTCCTACAGCCACGTTTGAACTCAGCAGCCCATTTCTTAACTGTCAAATATGATTTTTTTTTTTTTTTTGGTAACTGCTTTACGTCTCTTTTTAACATCGAGGTCTTTAGAGACGGGAAAGGATGGGGGCAAGGAATGGGAAGGAATTCGGCCATGGCCTTTTGAAGGAAGCATCCCGGCATTTACCTGGAGTGATTTGGGGAAACCATGGAAAACCCAAATCTGGATGCCCGGACGGGGATTCGAACCACTGTCCTCCCGAATGCGAGGCGAGAACGTGTCAAATACGAAGGAGAAGAGTCCCCATACACTTTGAAAAATCTTTCATGGATCTCAGATGTGTTAAACCTTCTTTTACAAAGAATTTTATAACTGCACGATACTCGATTTTTTTCCATCTCTGGTACAACTCCGCACCGCGTCTGCATCAAACAACTGTACAGATCAAACTACAACGTATAATGACTTGCACATGCACAAACTTGCACGGAAGAAATCACATGGGTAGTGCTGCCATCTATGGTCGAGGCCGGCAACTCCTCAGACAGCCCTCGTAAGCCACAGGTAGTAGTGATATACCTCTGTAATTATTCGCATTTGTCTCCCTTTTTGTGTAATGATTCTTTTATTTTTATTATTATTTTTCAGATTTTATTTTGTTTACTTATTTACTTTTGCTTACTCCGATTTATGTATTTATTATTCAGCTCTTTTTGTAACATTTTGCATTGCTCGGGTATTAGCTCCAATTCTCTGCCCCTCTCTACTTGTCCTCTGTTTGAATTTGGCCTCACCATGTTACTGACTAACAGTCGTTATGTGAGTCAGTCTCCTACACCACCCTCCCTCCATAATGTTCTCCTGTTGACAAATGGCCAAGTCCCGAAATATTGTTTTTCCTGTTCTTGTGTTTTTTTGTGTGTTCACACCATGAAACCATCATCTAAGATAAGACGTGGTTCATTTCGCTATCCTTTTTTGTAAATCCTTTCGCTACTTGGCTCCTATTATTTCCTTGTTACTATATATATATATATATATATATATAGGAAACAACCCCGCCAACCTGGGCCCAGAATTGGGAAGCCAGGCTCTGCCTGTCACAAGCCAGGACTAAGGGGGAGTGACAGAGGAGTAACACCTCTTTAAAAAACCTTGGCCCAGCTGGCCCGGCTGGCAGCACCTTGTGAGGGCTCCTTACCAGGGTTACGGAGAAGACCTCAACGAATCACTTGGCGGAGAAGTAGTACTTCGGTACGGCAAGGGATGCGGAAGAGGCAGCCCAGCACTCAGGGATTAATATGAGTGCATTCATCGTAGCGTCTGTCTCAAGTTGAGCGGCTACACCCAGCGTCTGACCCAAAGTGGGCGGCTGTTCAAGAAATCGCCAATCCGTTCTGAAGCAAGCGTGGCGATTATGCTTCACCCCTTTAAGCAACTATGATGAGCGGCATTATTGGAAAACAATCCGGAGGTAAAACAGCCCCCCATTCGGTTCTCCGGGAGGGGGCTACATTAATGTCAGCAGTCAAAGTTCCTAAAGAGCAAACCAGATCATCAATAGAAAAACAGCAAATAATTCATATATGCACTTATAACTGCAGGTCTCTTAAAGGAGAATCCCGACTTACAGAGTTGGAAGACGAGCTCCAAAAAATCAAATGGAGTATAGTGGGCCTCAGTGAGGTTAGACGTCCAGAGGAAGAATGTATCGAACTTAAATCAGGCCACATCTTGTACCATTACGGAAACTCCTTGGGAAAGCTAAATGGAGTGGGCTTCCTGATAAACCGTAGTGTGAAAAATAAGGTTAAACTAATAGAAGGTATTTCAGATCGAGCAGCAAGAGTAGTGTTACAACTATCAAATCGCTACAAAATACAAATACTGCAGGTATATGCTCCAACATCCTCGCACTCAGATGATGAAGTAGAGTCTTTCTACGAAGATGTCACGACACTGCATGACAGAGGCAAAGACTGCCATTTCCAGATTATCATGGGAGACTTCAATGCTATTGTAGGCACCAGGAAACAAGGAGACACTGTGGTCGATAAGTTCGGAATACAAACTAGGAATGACAGAGGGGAACGACTTGTGCAGTTTGCAGAGCACACAAAAATGCACGTCATGAACACATTTTTTAAAAAACATCAAAGTCGAAAGTGGACATGGAGAAGTCCAGATCATAAAACTAAAAATGAAATAGACTACATCCTGTCCAATAGCCGACATTTTGTTCAAGACGTCACTGTTCTAAATCAATTCCACACCGGAAGTGATCACAGGCTGGTCCGAGCGAAACTTAGTATCTGCATAAAACAGGAAAGGCGAAAGCTAATAAAAGGAACCAATAAAACATCAGTAAATATAATCAATCTCACTGAAAAGAAAGACATTTTTCAACGCACACTATCGGAGAAACTAGCTACCACCGCCAATGGAAATTTAGCTTCAACTATTAACACATTAGCCATAGAAATTGCAGGAACTGTTAAAACCACCAAATTAAGTAAAATTAGCAATAATACAAAAACTCTCCTGAATAAACGGAGGAATATGAAAGTAAAACCTGAAAAAAACCTAATTGAATATGCTGAACTGTGCAAGACCATTAGAAAAGAAATAACAGCTGACATCAAGAAATATAACGAAAACCTGGTCAGATCAGTTATAGAGAACAAGAAAGGATATAAGAAAGCAAAACAAAGATTAATGATAGGAAAGAAACAAATAATAGCTTTAGATGATGATAATGAGCGTATTACAGACAAAACGGCAGTATTGGTTCATATCAGGAACTTCTATCAGTCCTTATACAGCAAGCAAGATGAAAATCCTTTAATGACATCAAGCCCAGACTCACCAATTCCTGAAGTCCTCCCATATGAAGTTAGAAGGGCAGTGGACGAAATGAAAAAAGGATCAGCTAGTGGTTATGACGGCCTGTCTATTGACGTACTCCAATTGACTGGAGAAGAAACTTACAGACACCTAGCTAAGGTGTTTTCACAATGCCTCGAAGAGAGAAATATCCCATCCAGCTGGAACAAAGCAATGATTGTGTTGCTATACAAAAAGGGCAGTCGTTACAATATTAAAAACTACCGCCCCATCAGCCTTCTTCCTGTCATATACAAAGTGTTTACAAAGGTAATCAATAACCGCATCAGTTCCACCTTGGACACAGCGCAACCAATTGAACAGGCTGGTTTTAGGTCAGGATTCAGCACAGTAGATCACATCCAAGTCATCAACGAAGTAATAAGTCGAGCAAATGAATACCAGATGCCCCTCTGTTTGGCCTTTATCGATTTTGAAAAAGCTTTTGATTCAGTCCATCACTCTGCAATCATGCAAGCCCTTTTAGAACAAGGAGTGAATCCCGGCTATATTGACTTACTGTACAACATCTACACCACTTCCACTGCTTTTGTCAACATCGCTGAAGTCACCAAAGAGTTCCCAGTACAAAGAGGGGTAAAACAAGGAGACTCTATATCCCCCAAGCTATTCACATCAGTCCTAGAGTTGGCAATGTCGAAAATCCAATGGCAAAACCGAGGTTTGAGAATAAATGGAAGAAATCTCAACAACTTAAGATTCGCTGATGATATAGTTTTACTCTCAAACAGTCTGGAAGAGCTCAAAGAACTGATAAATGAACTAGAGACAGCGTGCAGTGAAGTGGGCCTTAAAATAAATAAATCAAAAAGCAAAATCATGCAAAACAAATGGGCAGAAAAAGATAAAGACAAGGCGGACATGAAAGATTCTGGTATTGAGTTCGTAGATCAGTACATCTATCTTGGCCAACTGATCAATATGAATGGTGACTCAAAGCCTGAGATCTACAGACGGATAAAGCTGGGCTGGAGAGCATATGGAAGAAATTCCATAGTTTTTAAATCGAACATGCCAATACATCTTAAAAAACAGGTATTTGAACAATGTGTATTACCGGTCCTCACATATGCCTGCCAGACTTGGACCCTAAATAGTCACACGAAGCAAAAACTGAGAACTGCCCAGCGAAGTATGGAAAGAGCAATGCTAGGGTTTACAAGAAGAGACAGGAAAAGGGCTGTGCACATCCGTTCAATAACTAAAGTAACAGACATCTTAAAAAGAGTCATGACCCAAAAATGGCAATGGGCCGGTCATGTTGCTAGCAAAAGAGATGAAAGATGGACTACGGTAGTGCTGGACTGGATACCGAGAAACCTGAAAAGAGCAAGAGGAAGACCCCCGGATCGCTGGGATAAGGATATACGTCGAGTTACAGGCGTGAACTGGAAGAGGGCGGCTCAGGATCGATCGGCCTGGAAAGAACTACAACAACACTATGTAGAATTAAATTCTAATATATAGCTCATTAGGCTTAAAGAGGCTACATCCTGAAAAAAGGATCGATATAGCTGCAATAATAAATAAATAAATAAATATAGGAAACAAAGAAACTGCCGCGAGGCACTGAAAATAAGATAGGATAGGGAAAATAAACAGTTACCCGTCACTTACCACAGATGAAGGCAGGAGGGCGAGACACGTAAAAACACAAAAACGAATTGCACAATATTTCGACTTTAGTCTTAGTCATGTGGAGTGAGACATATGGCAGGGGGAAAGATGTGGTCACATCCCAACCCGCCACATGAATGACGCACAGGCGGAAAACGCGTGGTAGTGGTAGAATTGCCGGGAAAGGGGGGGGGGGGGAATAAGCTTGACCAGCGATAAAAGTGAAACAAATCAATATAATCTTTGTGTAGCTTAATTTAAAAAGTTGTAATTGAAAATAAAGGGAGATAGAAAAATTTAAATATATATTTTTCACAGTCAGAGATATTAGAGTTTTTCCGAATACCACCACCCCTTCAGAACTCCGCAGATGGGAACTAGCCTATCAACATATCCTTGACACCAGACACACCCCTGGCCTAAACCTATGTTAAACCTGTCACTTGCCATCTCTCATTTCATTTTACAGTCTGTTATTTATTTTATATATATATATATATATATATGTATTTAAATTCTTCTATCTCCCTTTATTTTCAATTACAACTTTTTAAATTAAGCTACACAAAGATTATATTGATTTGTTTCACTTTTATCGCTGGTCAAGCCTATTCCCCCCCCCCTTCCCCGCAATTCTACCACTACCACACGTTTTTCGCCTGTGCGTCATTCATGTGGCGGGTTGGGATGTGACCACATCTTTCCCCCTGCCATATGTCTCACTCCACATGAGTAAGACTAAAGTCGAAATATTGTGCAATTCGTTTTTGTGTTTTTACGTGTCTCGCCCTCCTGCCTTCATCTGTGGTAAGTGACGGGTAACTGTTTATTTTCCCTATCCTATATTTTTATATATATATATATATATATAAATTAGGACAGGGAAATGGGCAACCACTTACCTTAAGATTATTGATGTGGGGCGCAAACACACAGAAAGACAAAAAACACAAGATACAGAATTTTCGGGAGGAGCCCTTTGTATCCAGAAGGAGGGAGGAGGATTAAGTGGGAAACTACTTCACAGAAAGACTGTAGTCTTTCTGTGAGGCAGTCTTCCACTTAACCCACCTCCCTGCTTCTGTTGACAAAGGGCTCCTCCCAAAAAATTTCGTATCTTGTGTTTTTTGTCTTTTCAGTGTGTTCGTGCACCACATCCATCATCTATCCTAATTGCTTTTCTCTACATAGCGCCTTTGATTTCACTGTTTACTATATATACCTATACATAACAACAATAAGCAGGAAAATGCTTCTAGGCAATAAAACTAAAGGAGGATAAGGAAATATGACCAAACACTTGCCATAGATGAAGACGGCTGGGAATGATGAACATAACAAAAGAAATACAAGAAACACAATTTTTGCCAGCTAGCCTTTATCTTGCCATGAGTGGGACACCAGGCAGAAGGCTGTCTGGTGAATGGAGTATTGGAGAGGGGAAAATTTTTAGATCAATAACCGATAACGCTGAATGTATATTACCTTTTGAAGTGTGGGAACATCAACAAAATTACTGGGTGGGGATATAGATATTAAGAAACATATTTAAAAAAACTTTAAGTAGGAAAAATAAAATATAAGCAAGATTGAGGCCTGGAGGATGTCTGGTGTCCAGGATATTCTGGTAGGATAGTTCCTATCAACGTAATTCGAAGGAGGTTGTGGTATCGGGGAAAAACCCATCCTGATTGAGAAACAGTTGTTAAAATTGTTGAAATTATGGAAACTGACATGTTTTGCCACCGGATGGGCTATATTCCTAATATGCACTGTGTGCCTGCAGCAATTCATTCTAATGGCAAGTAGGTTCATAGTGAGGCCTATATGCAAGATGGTGCAATGGAGGCATGTGAGTTGATACATGAGGTGTGTTGTGGTGCAAGTAGTATGTCCAATAATGGGGACCATTTCACCTGTGGTTGGATTGGAGTAGTGGTGGTAGCTGGGTTCTTACTGCACGTTTCACAGCGAGGTCTGTTGCATGGGAATGATCCCTGTGTTGGGATATTATGTTATTTTCGAGATTGGGTGGTCTGCTGCATGGGGCAGTGGGCCTTTCACCAGACGGCCAGTGTCGTGTACATGTCTGGCTCCGCCTGATGTCTCACTTTAGCAAGAATAAGGCTATAAGCCGAAATATGGCACTTCTCTTGTGTTTGTTCTTTTTTGTGTTTATTGTTCCCAGCCGAGAAGGCAACTGGGATGACGAACAAATAATAATAATAAAAAACAATATTAAAAATAATCATAACAGAAATGCAATATTTCGGCATACAGCCTTATTCGTGCAGAAGTGAGACACCAGGTGGAGTCAGATGTGTACACAGAGACCACTGTCTGGTGAATGGCATCACCGGTGTGGATGGTAGTGTAGGAAAAGGGGGGAGGGGGGAAAGCTCAAATATTGGATTGATAAACAAGGTATAGAAAACAAAATCCTAGGAACCATAATAACATGACAAGAAGGGAAAAGATGGAAAGGCAAAGGCATAAGAACAACAAGATAAGAACGAGGAAGACAACACAGAAGGCGACCGTGGGGCCGTTATAATAACAATGAGCAGGAAAATGCTTTAAGGCAATAAAATTAAGGAAGGATAGGGAAATATTACCCAACACTTACCGCAGATGAAGGCCGCTGGGAACGACGAACACAAAAAACACAAAAGGCGGAGTAAGATGAGTACACAGAGACCGCCGTGTGGTGAATGGTGTCACTGGAGTGGATAGTAGTGTAGGAAGTGGGGGGGAGGGGGGCAGGAAAGCGCAAATACTGGATCGATAAACAAGGTATAGGAAACAAAATCCTGGAAACCATAACAACATGACAAGAAGGGAAAAGATGGAAAGACAAAGACATAAGAATGTCGAGATAGGAACGAGCAAGACAACACAGAAGGAGGCCATTATAATAACAATGAGCAGGAAATCCATCTGTAGTAAATGTATGACCCAACATTTACCAAAGATAAAGGCAGCTACAACGACGAACACAAAAAACAAACACAAAAAAGCGCAATATTTTGGTAATAGCCTTATTCGTGCGGAAGTAAGAAGTGAGACACCAGGCAGAGTCAGATGTGTACACAGTGACCACCGTCCGGGGAATGATTCCCCATATCCTGCACCACCCTCCCTCCATGATGTTCTCCTGTTGACGAAGGGCCAAGTCCCGAAATATTCATTGCTTTTCCTGTGTTTTGTGCTTATTTATGTGTTCACCCCATGATACCATCATCTGATTCATTTCGCTATATCTTTTTCTGTAAATCCATTCGCTAATTAGCTCCTATTATTTCCTGGTAAATATATATATATATTACTGTAACCACTCCAAGCAATGGCTCCTTTCTCCTTGCTCATTTATATCCAAATGGTGTTGGATAGCAAATTCAGATAGAAATAGGATAGAGGGCAAAAACATAGTTTACTACATTTGACGGTAGGGCAGAGTTGACATACAAATAACTATTGACATATACAATTACAGTGTAATGCATGTGTTTCCACACGTAAATAATTACCTACCCTCAACTACAATTTCCACTTCTATTGTAATTTTATGTAATTATATAAATATATACATAGGATAATGGTGACAGTGAAATCGCTGTTAGGTATTGAAAATAGGATAAGGAAAATAACCTGTCATATCAGATGAAGGCAGGAGGATCATACGAACACAAAAGAAAAACCACACAAACACAATTTACCATATTTCAGTTAATATCCTTACTCATGTAGAAGGTGAGACATGGGGGAAAGATTTATGCACATCAAGACCTACCAAAAAGGAAATAAAAGGGAAGGTTTAGGATTGCACAGGTGGTGGAGGGAGAAAGTTGACTTATGATAATTGTGGGAAAGAATACTCTCCAAGATGATCAGTTGAGGTAAAATAAAATTAAACAATTATAATTTCAGTCTGTTATAAGAGGGAAAATTAAATAAAACTGTAAATTTGCAATATTGCTAAGTGATAGGTTTACAGATGGTGACTTAGCGTAGGTTGAGTCCAGGGGTATGTCTAGGATGTGTTAAAAGGTCAGTTCCCAAAGGAGTTCCAAAGAGTGTTGAGAAAAACTCTGACAGTTCTAACTGTATAGAGGTGTTAAAACTATTTAAACCATGTGAGTTGGCAAGTATTGTGCCATTGGATGATATGGGATTGCAGTATAAACTTTTTGCCTGTGGCCATTCACTCATTGTGTAGGACAGTTGATTGGTGACACCGTTGTAAGAAGCAGTTCAGTGAAGACAGGTAAGCTGGTAAATTAGGCAAGTGGTAGTGCAGGTGGTGTGTCCAATAATAGGAAAGGATTCCCCTCTCATAGGATTAGAATGGGTAGTTGTGGCTGGATGCTTGCAACATCTTTTGCAGTGGGACTTATCCTTTAGAAGTCTTAGAGAATCAGATGGTAAGTGTTTGTGAACCAAGATGTTCAGATTAGATCTGCTGAAGCAAATGCCGGGGGCAGTGGATAGGATTTTGGGAAGGATGACACACATTTTGGGGAAGGAACCCAAAGTCATGCCCGTAGTGAAGGATCTAGTTAATAGATTCCAGGCCACGAGACAGCTGGGTGATGAATATTGGTCTGTGGTCAACTTCAGCAGATGCAAAGCATGAGAAGTTGATGATAGCATGAAACATTTGCTTTTCCATTAGCACAGGGGGTTGCAGAGGGAAATGGGGGCTTGGAATCATTTTGCGAATACCTGGGAAGTGATTCAGAACAGATGCAACTGCTACAGATTGAAGGACTGAACAGAAGGAAACGTTTGGTGTGGAAGGGTAATTGTCAAAGTGAAAGTACTTTTGTAAACTTGTTAGCTCCATGTGTACAGACGTGATAAGGTCATAGGGCGACGTCAACATCGAGAAAGGTGAAATAGATGGAGTATGGCCAAGTGAAACTGATGGAGTGGCTGGTGTTAACAGAATTGAGGAAACCTAGGAGGTGGTCTCCCCATGGGTCCTTATCATAAAGATATCATCTATGTATATGGACCACACAAAGGGGATGAGGTGGTATTTCTTCAGGAATTGTTCCTCCGTATGGCACAGCAACAAGGTGGCATAATAGGGCTATGCTGGTACCCATGCCAGTGCCACATATCTAGTGATAAATTTGTGAAGTGAAGGTGTACTTTTTAGAGAGGATGAAGTGGGATAGGGATGTAAGAAATGACATGCTGGTGATACTGTGTGGAGATGCATATCATGGAAGTGTTGATGAGAATTGAGGTCCTGTTAGTGGGGAATCTTATTGCACAAAGAGGTAACGTCAATGGAATCAAGGCAGAGGAATGGAGACTTTGGAGAGAGACTCTGTAAGAATTTTTCCTACAAAACCCATCTTCCATAATGTTCTCTTATTGATAAAGAGATAAGACCCAACAATTCATACATCATGTGTGTGCCTATTGTTTCGTTGGATTAAATATTACACTTCTGACTTCCAATCTTAGGTCTTTCTCATTTCAGCAAAAAACCAGCAGTTATGGATTGGATACTGTGAATAATCACAGATTGTAGCAGTGTGGCCTGAGTTAACATTAACGACAGTGAAGTACCCTCAGTTTTTTAATTATTAATTTACATATTTTATTCGTATCCAATACATCATTTAGAGACTGAATAGCAGAAATTTAAAGACCTGACACATTTGCATAATATTTTTATTAAGTGTGCTAGCTTATTGTCATGATGGAGTAGGCCAATGCAACATCTGCTTGGGATTACTTCTTTAGTGTTTCTGACTAATAGCTCATAATTTCATTCATTGCCCTGCACTGTGTAACGTAGAAACATAAGTCATACCACACATTTAAGTCTGACCCTAAGCTGTAAAATGGTGAAAATCCCATCTGTTCTGTAGTTTCTGCACTTTTCTGTAAACTTATAGATGGGTTGATTTTATGTGTACAAACCATGAACTAATAGGCACTAAGTAGTGATAAGAAATTACAAATTAGGATATGGAAATGAGCCACGTCTTACCTTTAGATGATGGATGAGGGATGCTAACACGCAGAAAATATAAAATATTTTAAAAAAGGGAAAAGTTTTTGTGCTATGGAAAAAAAGAGGAAAAGTAGACCCATCACTCAGGATAGATAAAAGCAGGAGGGCCATGGTGAATATAAGAAAAAAATGAGACTAACAGAACTTTACAACATTTCAGTTTAAAACCTATTCTCGCAGAGCCATTTGGGAAAGAAGGCACACACACACCAATGCTTATTGCATGACTGAATGTGGTAAGAATTATTATGTGCACACTGTCATTGAAAAATGGTTAATATCTTTTCAAGAACAAGCCTACCCACCTAGGAACATAAGTATAATATGTCTAGCCAATATGTTGAATCTGGTTTCTGCCTTCCCTCACAAACTTTTTCCCATGCATGCACTATGTTAGCAAAATTTCTTGGATGACAGCTACTTGGATGACACTAGGCTGTCAGATCCAACCTTCATTTCTTAGACACTGCTAAATATTTCATTTATAAATTCACAAATTCTCTTGAATTTCTCCAAACCTGATACACTGCCCAAGTTCAAAAGATATTTTTTGAAAAACCTAGTAATCCCCCTTTCAAAACCATTAAAAGCTGCGTTTTCAGCGTAATTCTAGTTCGCGATACCGCTACCACTAATTTCCACCACAGGACAACAACAATGTAAACACAAACTGCCACTGGTACTTATGACATCATTGTTTCCAGGTGTGATGTATTCAATATGTGGACAGCTACAAATGTCACTTACAGGAGCCACATAGAAAATAGGGAATATCTCAGGTGGGGACAAACCTAATGTAATATATCCATAACTATTTATGTTAATAAGCATAGTTTTCAGCATTACTGTTTTTTTTTTAATTAAGCTCATACATGCATTTCTATATGGACAAACTATTTGCATGTGTATCTATAAATCTCAAACAGCATCAGCATAGCAATGAGGTCTTCTATGGTATGAAATTTAATTCAGTCTTCCCATTCCTATATTTTATGAATCCTAGTTTTCAATGTTGCTAGTATCCTTACCTAGGATTAAGCCGAAAGGTTTTCTGACAAAGATCACAAAACCATTATAATGCTGCAGCCACTTTCTGTCAATACCGTTGATGGTACAGGGGTCATATCAAACTAAATTGATTTGTTTTCTTCCTGGCAGTTGTGGTTAGGTTGCAATGCAGCCTGGATCAGAAGAAAAATTTTCTAAAAGCCATAGAAATGTGGTATTTGCATACTGTGAAAGTAATTGATCTGATTTATAGTTTTAACATGGCAAGCCATATCCATCATTAATCAGCAGAAAATATTTTGCTAGTGTTCATTTCTTGTGACACTTTGAAACGAAGAAAAGCTGAAATGTCAAGAACGCATAATGTTGTTTTTGAGGTTTTATTGGCAAAACAAATCTTTTGCTTCAACTGCAGATTATTTTCCTAATACCTGTAGCTCTACAAACAGTTGTGTATATATACATACAGAAATATATGAAGAGGTTTAATTTTAGAAAATGATACTATAAATAGAACCATAGAAATTTATAGAAATATCATATTTCGTTTGACCCCATCAAAAAAACATATTTTCCATGCCGACCCCACTAGTAACACCTGTAGCTGCCTGAGCAGTGATGTGATAAACAACATTCGTGTAAATTTTTAAATTGTTGTCATCTGTGTGGCATAAAAAAGTGATAGTGGCCTCACAATCTAGAATTAACCCATATTTTCTCGCGATTCCTTCTAAAGTTGCTATTTTTTTAAAAAAATTGTTTTCTTAACTTCTTTCCAATATTGTTTCTGAATATATTAATATAATTAAGTAGGAAAAATGGGTGGAAATTTGAAGCAGAGGATGGAAAAATCATCTGGCATACTCCATACAACACTTCTCCCAAACTGAACCGTACACCGGCCCAACCAGTTAAGTGAAACTAAGAAAGCTTAAGAAAGGTAAACCCAACAATTACCCAAGATGAAGGTGGCAGCACATCAACATACATGTGTAAAACATTATTTTTGTGTTGAACCTCAGTCTTGTAAGTATATTATACAAATGACTAGATTAGATGTGATCATACCAATACTCACTAAGTTCACTTGGTGGGCATCTGTGTAAACACATGCGATTTTCTATACATTAAATGAATAAATAAAATGTATAATTGTTTTATGCTGACACCCCTTGGATACCATGTTCTTATGCTAATAATTAGTGTTATGTGTGTGTGCGCCTCTGTCAATCTGCACATTAAAGCCATCCTACCATCAACTCTGGAAAGCAGAGGTTTCCTCCTCTATACTAATTTTATCTGATTGGGATAGCCAGCGCCATACATTTAATTTGAATCACTCGCACACAAATGAGGCTGTCGATGCAAAAGTGGCACAGAATCTTTAAGCAGGTTAGTATAAGGTTAGGTTACTTTTGTGTTGACATCCTGAAATATGGAAGGCAAAATAAAAGTGAATCCTACAGAAGGGAAGAGGAAACAGGAAACAAAACTTCAAAGGTTGACGGGTATGTGATGTTATTTTAATGATTACAAAATAGTCAAATTACAAAGATCCTGCTATTATGAGCCAACTTTTGAATATGAAGTTGCACACTCTATGGCCTGGATGCATGAACTGATTAGGTTGAAAAGGATGTCATAAAGCCGTTATATCCTCTCCTGAGGCAAGCTGGCCCAAAAACATTGTAATAGATTCTTGATATCGAGCATACTGGCACTGGGATAGATTTGACATCCAAGCTGGTCTCAGGAGAACCTCAACATCACACAGAGAGTTCACTGACACACATGCCACATGTGGACAAGCATTGTTCCATTGAAAAATGGTACTATTATACTACCACAAGACAGGGAACACATGAGGATGCAGGATTACCATGACGTACCACTGTGCCATCAGAGTTCCCTCAAGCACTACTATCTGCAACCTGAAGTAATACCCAATTGCTCACTACACCACGATGCCAGGAGTAAAGAGCCCCACACACTTACAGATTAACTGCAGGCCGATGCCTGTGATGGAGAACTGTAGGCTGAAATCTCAAAGCACCACACACATAAACAACCGTCTGTAGGTGGTGGTTTGTCCACACCATGGACTGGCTGCTGCCCACTCACTTTTTTGTTTTTTCTTATGGCTTTACGCCTACTCGACATCGAGGTCATTAGAGGCGGATTGGGACTGGAGACGGGATTACTGGAGATCGCTATTCCGGCTGAAGTTGGCATCATAATACTACAGCACTGGTCAAACACAAGACTCCGCTAGAAATCCTTTCCGAAGTAGGTACATTTAAAGGCTTCATGCTGATCCAGGCTGTATTACAACCAAATTTCTGGTTGAAAATAAGACGACTTACGACTGATTACATCAGTATTAAAATGATATTATTTAATGTTGTTGTAGCGGAATCATGATATCCAATAGACCCCTGGAGACAAGGAACAAAAAGAAATTCGGCTATGGTCTTTTGAAGGAAGAATCCCGGCATTCACTTGGAGTGATCTGGGGAAACCATGGAAAACCCAAATTTGGATGCCCGGATGGAGATTCAAACCGCTGTCCTCCCCAATGCGAGGCCAGAGCATTAACTGCTCACTCACCATGCTCGGTCGACGAACTCACGTAAATGCAGTGCAGTTGTGCGATTCAGATACACTATTTCATTAATATAATTCACCTCCATAATAGGTCACATTTTATTACGAAAAAAAAAAAAAAATGTCGTGCGACGCTAAAGGAGGTTTTGGATGAAACGGTGATTGCAAGAAACAGGTAATCGTTTCCAAATGACTTTGTTGCTTGAACTACGGCAGTCACATACGGATAATTTAATTAAGAATGAGTAAATTTCAGTGAATTATTAAATTCAGTTAGTCCATTCATCACAAAGTCATGCACCCGAACATGCCAATCTATTACTACAAAAGAAAGACCGACAGCCACTTTAGGATTTTTGGCTATGGGCAAGACTTTTGAAGATTTTAAGTTTCCTTAGATGATTTCGCCATATGAATCGCAAATTGTTAATTTTTTTTCTTGACTGTGTCTATCGTTGTTGTAGGAGGTCACTGTTTTGTAAAAATCTATTAATTTCCTGTACGACTCATCTTCAAGTCATTTATTTGCATTTGACTCATCTTTCACCTTCCACAAACATCAAAATTTCCGAAGTAATTCAATAGATGAGGAAATGAGTTGCGATTTGTTGCACATTTTCTTGACAGTCCAATACAGATTAAACAGCAAGAAAGATCTGTGGCCTGTTGTCAGGCAAGGAAAAATGTATATGGCAGACGCAGTGACTGCAGTCAAGCTGCATGTGTGTGCCTATGTTGACTCAGAAATCGTAAACTGTAAACTGCTGGCAGTTTAGGCCCAAATCTCAACTGTCCACACACTGCCAGGTATGCAATACCTGCAGTCTGAGATTTTAATATGGACTGTATGTGTGTGTGTACCTACGATAAACTGTAAGTATGTGGGGTGCTCAACACCACTGTGTCTCTCGAAAAAAATTGGATGAATGGGATCTCTCACAACGTTACCACCATACTCACTCACATGTTCATCCAAAGTAGCGCAGAACTGTGATTCATCACAGAACATAATGTTATGCCATTTATCTGCAGACCAGTGAAGAACAGTGATTCACTGGAATGCTCAAGAAAGCTAAGATAAAATTTAATAATAAAACATAGTAGGTAGAGAAATTGCCTTCAGAGCATGCACTGCACCACAGTTAAATTAGTAGTGTAGAGAATAGGGGTAATATCTAGATCACGATACCGCTTCAACCACTTACCGCCTCGTGATGTAAAGACTTCCGTATGGAGAGAGTATGACATCACTAGGTTACTGAATGAGGCGTATACGTTCCACGCTGGGCACTAAAAGTCACTAACAGGGCCTTCCACAGAAAGTATGGGTTTTTCGGATGGGTACAAAGAAAGCAGTATATTTACATAAAATGTAATTCCAATTTTTTTTTTGTTATTTTTTAAGTCTTGGTATCAGAATCTAGAATTAACGTCTTCCACTTGTTTCTAATAGGTGATACCGAAAGATACATCAACAGCTGTAATTTTAGTTATCATTAATGTATTTTTGTAATTTTTATACTGAATTAGCAACAAATATGGAAATACAAGAAATATTGAACACCTTATTGCGGATACCTAATTTCTATGTCATATATATCGCTGTTACTGTCATTTCTAAATGCAGCCTGGACCATAGTGAAATGTAACCGTCGCACACGATGTTGCTGATACCCAATTTCAAAATCGTATCTATCGCTGTGAGTGTGGTCCAGATTGCCTTACAACCTAAACGCAAACGGTTATTGACGAAATCTTTTTTTATAAATATTTTATTTCATAAGGTATCACCATATAGAATTATGTGGATGGATTATATTCTAAATACCGATATCAAATATCTTCAAAACTGTGATTGTAATTCCGATTAATATTTACATTCATACAGTTAATAAGAATTTTCATTATTTTCCCCGCCCGAAAACCCCTGTTTTCCATGCAGTCCCACAACATCGCAAAGACTGAACACGTCACACACGGAAACACAGTGACGTCATAGCTATTTGTGTTTACAACACTGCAGTCAGCGAAGTGTTAAGTGACTGTAGCGGTATCGCAATCTAGATAATACCCCAGTATAGGACATGAAGATTTTTTCCTCGATTTGACCAATTAAAAACCATGTCACTGATCTTCTGTTGTTCACATATGGCCAGGGTGAAAAATGAGGAAAAAGAAGGGCTTGTCTTCTGCCAGATTTCAAACTGGGACTGTTAGAACTGGCATACTTAACCAAGAGGATGAAAGTATGAGCTACCACTATGTGTTCTGTATGAGAAATGTGTTTTTGTTTGTGAAACGTGTAGTTTATTGGGGCCCAACCAAGCATTCTAGCCTCAATGATAACAGATGATTAGCCTAGATGATTACAGAAACCACCTAAAAACTGAAATCACAACAGCATGTACACCAGGACCAGGACTTGAACTTGGCCTCACTGTACTACCCTGATCCAGTGTGTGGCACATTAACACACAGAGCTTGGTTAGTGGTCAGGACATGAAGATAATAATAATATTTTAATTTACACTCCTTCGATTAACACAATGTTTCCGATACCATCAGCTGCTGCATAAGGAAGTAGCTCCATGAGCATTGCAATCTATAAAACCTGGACCAGAATTATAACTTACATTCCATGATACACCATGAGGTAGCTACAAGAAGTTGAATATTCATTTTTACTTCGCATTTTCTTCCATAAGTGCCATAGGCCTAATTTTGAAATCATTATTTCGTCATATAAAGGTAAATAGCTTCCACTAGATTATGGGCTGTAATAAATAACTCATTAGCATAACTATTAATTATAAAATTTTGGACCATTAAACGATCATTCTTTCTATAAATTTCCATTGACAGTTGAAGTTACAATATAAATATTCTCAGACAAAAATGGAAAATACAAATAATCAAACCGACAGTAGAAAGGATATATTCGCAAATGAGTAGGATTCACTTGTATATCAAACAGGACATAGGCCTACTCTTGAATATCACTACTGTGAAATGTCCATTTCTTGTTGTAAATCAATAAATAGGTCAGTATAAGTAGTATTTTTCACATTTCCAACAATAATAAACAAACTGTTTGGGATATTCAGACACACATAGTGTTTAACAATCAAAGGTCTGCCTATACTGTATACACCATATAGATATGTCAACAGAGAAGTCAATCAACTGAACAAATAGCAGCTACAACAACTGATTTGAAACATTGAACTGGTTTCTTTAGCTTACAACTACTTACCATGGGTCAAACTCATGTATAATGCTTTCGAAACGTATCACAGCAAACAGACGAGATGCAAAACCAGATATCCAAGCTAAAAACAGGACCGTGAATGTAATCAAACTCTTCCATCCGGAAGAGTTTGAAGCTGAAGACCGCAACTGCTTGTTGGATACATTTGTCACCATTTTCCTTCGTTACAAAAATCTACTAAGACACGTATTATCCTATTTTGCCGGGATATGAGGTTAGACTTCCGCGGACAACTAATAAAGAATCCACTATGCAGCGAAGCTAAAATTCATTTGCTGTTGTTGTTGAATATTCCATTATTTACAAACAGTTACGAAATATAACGCCAATTATTTCTGAAATTACTCAAATTCTATGAAACATAAATCGCCCTTCCCTAACCATGCATTCCAAAGATGACATCTCCTGTTAAACTTCTACTGCCAGCGCATGAGTGAACAAAAGCAAACAACAATTAGTGATGAAAATATAATCTATGGTCAATAGCCTGACGTGGGGAACAGGACTACCAAAATAACAACAATCCTTATTCTGAAAATTTAAAACATTATTTCAACTATCAACAAAGGTTTATTATTACAAAATAGTCAATGAAACGATTAACTTGTTTCTTTTCTTTTCTTTTGTGCTTTCGTCAGTCTTTCGAATGGTTAGATGCAATCCTCAACCCCCTCCTGTCCTGTGCTACTCTCTTCATTTCTACGTACCCCTTACAGCCCACGTCTTCAATTATCTGCTTCATATATTCTAATCTCTGTCTTCGTCTACAGTTCTTACCTTTGACTTTTCCCTCCGCTAACAAATTAACCAATCCTGCATTTCTCAAAATATGACCTACCAGCCTGTCTCTTCTTTCTGTAAGCTTCTTCCACAAACTTCTTTTCTCACCCATCATTTCCAAAACTCGTTCATTTCTTACTTTGTCTGTCCACTTAATTTTCAGCATTCTTCTGTAACACCACATTTCAAATGCTTCAATTTTCTTTATCTCCGGTATTCCTAAAGTCCATGTTTCGCTACGATAAAGTGCTGTGCTCCACACAAAGAGTTTTAAAAAGTTATTTCTAATTCCTGGATCAATATTTGAAACTGAAAGGTTTCTCTTTTTCTTGAAGACTCTTTCTGCTAGAGCTATTCTGATTTAACATCATTCCTGCTTCGACCAACGGTTGTAATTTTACTTCCCAAGTAACAGAATTTTCTTAATTCTCCTATTGCATCCGGTCCTATTTTTATATTTAATCTACAAGTATTGGTGTCGTTTCTGCTTCATTTCATCACTTTTGTCTTGCTTTGATATATATTCAGTCCAAAATCTTCCTTCAGTATTTTGTTCATGCTATTCAGTAACTTCTCAATATCCTCAGCCCTCTCTGCTAACAAGACAATGTCGTCAGCAAATCGTAGCATACTGATTTTTTCTGCCTGAAAATTTATGTCACACGGAAATTTTTGTTTGACTTTCTTCATTGCTTCTTCTACATACAAGTTGAATATTAACGGGGATAGACTACAGCCTTGTCTCACACACTTTTTAACTGATACATGTTTCTCGTGATTCTCTATTTTTATCATAGCCACTTGATTCTTACATAGTTTATAGAGTATTCTTCTATCTCTATACTTTACACATGACTTCTTTAAAATTTTGAACATCTTGTCCCACCTAAGTTTATCAAAAGCTTTTTCTAAATCAACAAATGCCATAAAAGTATCTTTGGTTCTCTTGATCCGCCCTTCAAGTATTAATCTTACTTACTTACTTACTTACTTCCTCTTCATGGATAGGCCAAAAGCCTGTTCCGACCTCATTCTTCCGACCATCTCTTCCTAGGTCTTCCAATGTCCCTTCTGCCTGTGGGATGGTACTCCAGGGCAAGCTTAGGAAATCTGTCCTTTCTCATCCGTAGGACGTGGTTCTTCCAGTTATCCTTTTTTTGGGTAATTCTATCATTTAGCGGGGAGATATTCAGTTGTTCCCTTATTTCCTCGTTCCTCCTCCTATCATTTAGGGAATACCCTTTTACTGACCTTAAAAATTTCATTTCAGATGATTGAATTTTGCTTTTGAATTGCGTTTTATTTACCCATGTTTCGCTGCCATATAGCAGAGTCGGTACGGCCATTGTTTTATAAAACTTGAGTTGAGTCTCCTCTCGTGCTTTACCTTTCAGTGTTCGTCGAATTGTTCCACACATATACTGAAATCAGTGAAGTTTCTTCTTCACCTCGTTATCCTCATTAAAAGATAATTCACATCCGAGATAAGTAAAGCTGGAGACTTGTTCTATTGGCTGATTGTCTACCACTATTTTAACTCTGATAGGGTATTTCCCCTGCCATGCCATAACTTTCGTTTTTGCACGAGACAACTGCAGATTGTAATCTTTGCTGATAATGTTTAGTATATGAATTGCTTTTTGAAGTCCATCTTCATTTTCCTGGAGGATAAATTGGTCGTCTGCAAACAACATAGTATTTATGTAAGTGTTGTTGCTTATTTTTATACCAGGATGGACATTTTCTTTCCATTTCCTAACTAAGTCATCTATATATATATATTGAAGAGTGTTGGAGACAGGCTACAACCTTGCCGCACTCCTTGGTTAATTGCTATTTCTTCTGTAAGTTTATTTCCTAGGTCTAACACGATTTGTGTCCTTCTATACATACCTTGAATAACTTGTATTAAATGCTGTGGATATCCATTTCTTTGCATTATTTCCCATAGTTTTTGTCTATTTACTTTATCGAACGCTTTTTATAGTCTATAAAAGCAATGAAAGTCTTTAAATTAAATTCTCTTCTCTTTTCCAGTAGTTGTCTAAGGCAGAATATATTATCTATGCAGGACCTTCCTTTCCTAAACCCACATTGTTCTTCTGATAGGAGAGCATCTGCTATTACTTTTAGCCTGTTATTTATTATTTTTGCATATATTTTGTATCCCGTATTTAATAAACTAATTCCTCGATAGTTATCACATGAATTCCTATCTCCCTTCTTAAAAAGTGAAATAACTTTGGCCTTCCTCCATTCTTCTGGGATGGTTCTCTTTTTCCAACACATATTAATTAAGTGTAAATATCTAAATTTCAGAATCATTCCCCCATACTTAATCAATTCTAAGTTAATTGTATCTAGTTCAGGAGCTTTTCTATTTTTAAATGATTTTAGTGCTGCATCAACCTCCTCTATGTCTATAGGATCAATTTCTTTAGTATACACATGGTCAATTCCTATTTTCTCTTCTTCTTCTTTATAATTACTATTGTACCATAATGTTCTGTAGTGTTTTACCCATGCCTCTTCTTCAATTACATTTATATTAGCACTTTCCTTTTCATCCTTGTTGAGATGTTTCATAAGTTTATAAGCCATCTCTTGTCTACCATGGACATCATCTTCTATTGAACTGATTAATCTATCCCATCCCTCTTGTTTCAACTTCTTTGTTATTGTCTTAACAATATTTCTCCTTCTTTTATATTAATTTTCATTTTCTAGGGTTCGGTCCTGTATCATTTTTAGATAAGCCTTTTGCTTTTGTTTGACGGCTTCTGCAATTTCTTCGTTCCACATTTTAAGTCCAGTTTTTCTTCTAAATTTCTTTTTCTTGCCAATGGCTTCATATGCTGCTTTCAGTATTGATGAAGCTATAGTTTCCCATTCTTTATTGATGTCATTATTTGTTGGGTTTTCCAGTAAGCGCTGTTGTAATCGGCTTTGATATAGATGTTTTATTCCTTCATCTTTTAAAAGGTAGGTCTTAAAAACTTTTGATCTTGTTGTAAGTTTTTATTCATTCTTTTCCTCCATTTAGCAAGTATTCTTATTTTTGATATAACGAGATAGTGATCTGTATACATATCACTACCTCTATGTACACTGGTGTCTACTACATCTGGACCTAATTTTTTATTAACCATTACATAGTCAATGATAGACCTTTGTCCTCTTGCCGTCCATGTAAATTTATGGATATCTTTTTTTGTAAAGAATGTATTTGTAATCTTTAACTGGTTGAAGGACGCAAATTCTCTCAGTAGTTTCCCATTTTCATTTAATGTGTATTCACCTCTGTTCCCCATTACCTCTGGAATTGGACTATTTCCTACGCGGGCATTAAAATCGCCAGCCAGTATTAGGAAATCACTTTTATTAATTCTGTCTATCACCACTCGAAGCTGTTCATAAAATTGTTCAGATTCTTCTCGTTTGTTTTCTTCTGGGGCATATATGGCGATCAAGGTTTGGTTGCCTCTCTCTACTTTCAATCTTAGGGTCAGAATCCTTTCACTTATCATATTGTAACTGACACTTTTATTTTTCCATTTCCTATCCACTAATATTGCCACTCCTACTGCAGCTCTTTTCTCTCGTGCCACTCCACTGTAGATCATTGTATATTTATCTATTTCTTCTGTTCCCTTCAATTTCTTTTTTGTTTCTGTAATTACAGCAATATTGATCTCCTTTCTTGTTAACTCCCTGTCCAGATCATATTCTTTATTATTTATCCCTCTCACATTCCACGTTCCTATTTTCAAATTGTCTTTGATTCCAAATCGTTTGTCCTTTGACCTTGCCTTTGTTGTCCTCATAAGATCCATCCGGCTTTCCTTACTTTGAGGTTTATGAGTAATATATCTTTTTATGTGGAAGGGTTACCAGCCCTTCGCACAACCCCCATCCTGGAGGGCCAGGGTTTTATTTCAGGGTGTTCCTTCCCTTAGCCAGAATGCCCCAGTTTTAAGGCGCTGGGGGCTCGCCTTCCATCCTCTCCCGTTAGCTACACTCAAAAAGTGCATTGCCCAGTGGTCACGCGGCTTTCACCTTCGTGGACGTGGGAGTAGGGTTTGCTGGCAGAGCTGCTAAAATAGATCGCAGAGGCATTTCTCAAGGTTTTATTATCTCAGCCCATCCGGCATAGGCTGAGATCCTTGAGACCATACCAGCCTTGACCCCCAAAGTATTAATCTTAAAGACAGAATTGCTCCCCTTGTACCGCGATTTTTCCTAAGCCCAAACTGATCTTCACCTACAGTCTCTTCTACTACCCTTTCCATCCTTCTGTATATTATTCTGGTCAATAATTTTGAAGCATGTGTTGTTAGATTAATGGTGCGATAATTCTCACATTTGTTGGCTTGTTCTTTCTTTGGAAGTGTGAAGATGATATTTTTTATTAAAATCAGTTGGAATTTCTCCTGTTTCATAACTTTTTGATATCAACTTGAATAATCTTTCGATTCCTTCCTCTCCTAGGGATTTAAGAAGTTCTCCAGGGATCTCATCAATTTCAACTGCCTTATTAGCTTTCAAGTCATTCAGAGCTTTACTAAATTCTGTCTTCAAAACAGGATCTCCTAAGTCATCAATGTCGACATCCCCTTCCTTTTCAATTACACTATTGTTCAAGTCGTCCCCAACATACAGTTTCTCAATGTATTCTTTCCATCGGTTAGCTTTATCTTCTGAACTTAAACGAGGTTTCCCATCGGCTGCTTTAATGTTCATACCTCTTTTCGTCATTTGTCCAAAATTCTGTTTGATCTTTCCATATGCAACATCTACTTTACCTACGACCATTTACTTTTCTACTTCTTGACACTTCTCTTGTAGCCATTTTTCTTTTGCAATTTTGCATTTCCTATTTATTGGATTTCTAAATTACCTGTACAGCTCTCTTCCTGTTTCATCCTGAGCATTTTTGTACCTTCTCCTCTGATCCATCAGCTCCAAAATTTCTTCTGTGATCCAAGGTTTTCGGGCAGCTTGTTCCCTAAAGCCTAATGTTTCTTTATCAGCTTTCATTATTTCTGTCTTTAATGAATTACATTCGTCCTCGGTTGAACTCCTTTCAGAGTTACTTCTTAGACCTAAGTCTACCATTTCTGCAAATTTTTCTCTTGTGCTAGATTGTTTCAGTTTATTCAATTCCAGTCTGTTCTGCACATACTGCTTCCTTATTCGCTTGAATTTCAGCCTGCACTTCACTATTATCAAAGTATGGTCAAAGTTTATATCTGCTCCTAGGTAACTTTTACAGTCTAGAACTTGATTCCTGGATCTCTGTTTGACCATGATATAATCTAGCTGATATCTGCCTGTATCCCCAGGACGTTTCCAGGTGTATATTCTTGTTCCATGGTTCTTAAACAGTGTGTGTGACACAACAGTTTTTTTCTGATAATTGATCAATTTTTTTTAAACCAGATCAATTATCACAGCATATTAGCTAGGGAGTGTAACATAACATACGTCAGAGCCATGCAAGAGTATCTGTGGCCGGCGTAGTAAGTCGGTGTGTGGTGCTATCTGTGGGGGTGAATGGTTGAACGCCGTGGAGTTTAATGGCCGACGCGGCAACATTTCGGTCGGGTTTATAGAAATTGTGAAAAGACTAGAAGATTTGGCGGAGTGTAACGTAGAAACTGGTAATGTGTTGTATTGACTATTTTGCATGGAGTACGGCGATCTCAAGTGACTGTGGATATGTTATGAGTACTGTGGACAGTGTAGAAGTTTGTGCAATTTAATTCCTCTTGTCCCACGAATCTGTAATTTTCGGAGAGGAGTCTGATTCCTTATTTAAATATTTATTTGGTGGTGGTATTTTCCGTTGGTGTGAAAGTATAAGCTTACGGACTCAATAAAGTTTGGTGTATGTCCATTCTAAAGTGTGTGAGCTTATCATTTAGTAACCCGACAAACGTTAATACCTAAGCCTGGCGACCGCGGCATAAAGAACCTTATGTTTAATCAATGTATATGTGTGTGACGAATAAGTGACTTTTCTAAATAAATAAATAAATAAAAACAATAATCAAGACAGATAGTCTAGCCTTGCAATTCAGACATTAAAACCCTGCATGTGTTTGCCACTACTAGCTTATATCTTTCACAAAATTCTAGAAACCTGCTTCCTCGCTCATCTCTTTCTCCTAGACCAAAACTTCCTACAGATTCCCCTCTTTTCCTTTTCCCACTATTGCATTCCGGTCATCCATGATTATTAGATTTTCCTCCCCCTTCACATATTGGATTAATTCTTCAATTTCAGCGTATATTTTTTCTATTTCTTCGCCATATTCCTGTGACGTCCGCATATACACTTGTACTAATGTGGTTGGGATGGGCAAAGTTTCTAACCTCATCAAAATAATCCTGTCACTAAATTGTTCATAATAACTCACCCGTTTCCGTACTTTCTTGTCCATTACAAATCCTACACCAGTGACTCCATTGACAGCTTGCGTGCTAATTATCCTGTGTTCCCCAGACCATAAATCCTGTGCGTCCTTCCATTTAATCTCACTAATCCCAACAACATCTAACTTAAGTTGTTCCATCTCCCTTTTTAAGTTTTCTAACCTACCTGCCCTATTCAGACTTCTAACATTCCACGCTCCGACTCGTAGAATGTTTCTATCCATTCTGATGACTCTTCTCTGAGCAATCCCCACCCGGAGATCCGATTGGGAGACTATTTTACCTCCGGAATATTTTACTCAGGAAGAAGCCATCATGATATATGTAATTTGGGAGGATTACATGTCCTCGGGATACCCTTTGGGTCTATAATGCAGTGGTTTCCCGTTGCCTTCTGCATCCCCATGCCGTTGATCATTTCTGATTCATCCGCCTATAGGGGCCGTTACCAACCCCAAGGGCAAGAGGGTGCCCTGATCCACTCCCCGCTCTTCCGCCCTCCTTTCGGTGGCCGTTGGCAAGCAGTGGGTGATTCCTTATACCGGGAATCTTTCAGTCGCCAGAGCCTCGTCCGTGCAAACAGGGTGCACCACGTGAAGGAGAGGTTGACATTTGGTTGGAAAAGGCTAGTATAGCCTCTCCCAAACTTTCAACTTGTTAAATTAATAAATTATCTTTTCTTTGGTTACAAATCTGTATTCTCTCTAAGGCGGCTGCATTGCGAGGAACATTGGATGTTAAAGGAGCATGTATTGTATCTGTAGGAAAGTGTGTGCAGAAGCAAGTATTGGGAGATTGTAGGAATTGTACCAACTCGAAGGGGAAGAAAGAACACTTAAGGGCGGTCGTCTACTGCAAGTGTGTTAGAGCAACTAATGAGTGTCGTATAATACAGCTGTTTCGAATGCACGGACCGAGCGTCGTGGTTGAACGATTAATGTTCTGGCCTCGCGTTCGGGAGGACGCGGGTTCAAATCCCCGGCCGGGAATCCAGATTTGGGTTTTCTATGGTTTCCCCAAATCGCTCCAGGCGAATGCCGGGATGCTTCCTTCAAAAGGCCATGGCAGAATTCCTTCCCGTTCCTTGTCCCCCATCCCATCCCGCTTCTAATTATCACGCCGTCGATGAGGCGTAAAGCCCTCCCCCCAATCGAATGCGCGGGACTCTACTCAACGGTGTCCGCAGCATGCTACCTTGAGAAACTCACTTTTGATTGCTACAGCCGACAAGCTATTGAGCCCCCCAGAATGCGATTTATCGTATATAACCATTCTATTCTCCACGAGTTATTAAACCGATGTGTCATGTTATCTAGCAGGTAGCCCATACAGGATCCGTGACAGTCTTCAATCGCTGCAGCATTTCTGAGAACGCCTCTGACATAATGTCCTCGGCTATCTGAATACAGGTGTGCTTCTGAGCACCGCACACAACACTCTAGGCGCCTTTCTTTCTATGTCCAAATAACTTAATAGCGATCACAACTGGTGTCCAAGAAATAGACATAGGTGGGCACAGTTAATCGAAAAGTTACCTTCTTTAATCCGCTACTTAAAAAGTTAACTTCGATAATCATTCAAGTGTTATATTTTTGCAAATTTAACGCAAGTTAACCATCCAAGAGTAGAACTGATGTTTATGTATTGCAATAGGTATTAGGCTTACTGCAAGCAATATCAAGGTGCTACAAACGAACCATGATGTGAATCAATAATATATCTACCAATATCCTTCTGGAAATTGAGTTTTTACTGGGGTTCAACGTTTCCGCCAGCTTCTCAAACTATCGCATTATTCAACAAGCAGAGGAATCATATTGACAACGAGAAGGTTTGCAATACATGAGTCCACACCAGCGTGGTATTCCATGGGGTGCTGGTAGCTATGAAGCGAAATTTCTTATTAACGTAAACTTTTATTAGCAGATGGCGATGAAAACAAATCAATTCTACTGCTATCTATATCAGTAGAAGCCACAGAACTTGAAGAAGGCTTTGAATTATTTTTCTTTTTTCCTACAAGTTGTATCTACTTTTACTTTTTCTTTAAACTGTACATATTTGGATATATGCATCATCTTAAGAAGTTGTTTAACATTATTAGGGCTAGACACTGTAACGTGACGCGCTGTCGCCACGTTGCAAGGTACATTTTTTATTATATATGTCATAATGTTAGAGTAATTTACATAAAACTTGGGCGACCACTTAAATAGATTTTGTTGTAATTTTATAAAGTACGTAAGATTCCAAGTGAAGACTGTAATGAAATGGTGAACTTACAGTGTATCTTGGTAAAGCGAATATTAAAGAATTATTGAGCTATGTAGGCTTGAAGCTAATCGTGGTCTTCCCGAACCATGACGACAGGACGTCGCGGATCTGGGGTTTTGCCAGACCACACATTCTGCTCCCAGGGGATGGATGGTCAACAGGGTCACTCACCTGGCGGGAAATGCCTGCCGCCCTACACCCGAATGTGCTCTCACCCCGGCGAACTTAGACGAATATGTCCGACCTCTGTGATATACACGGGGCAAATCAGATATCGGGGATATCACGTGACATTAGGTGCCGACCTGAAGATCCAATCGAAATGAGCGTATAACTTAAAATCCTGGGAATTTCTGTTGTATGTCAGCTTCGAGACTACAAGGGGCGGAGCGAGAAGTTTCCTCGTGAGAGAGAAGAGCGACGAGCTGGAATTCGATCTTCGATTCCATGCTACGCGAGTCTAGTCTGTGGTGGACTAGGAAAGTTGACTTCTCGCCAACTGCTGCTATATGACTTCTGGCTGCCGGCTTGCTGGAGCAAGCTTACCACGGCGACACAGCCGGTAATGCCTGTAGCCACCTTGTGAGGTAGTCTCACATACCGTGGGTCCGCTCCAATCACCGCAGACATCAGACGCAAAACTGCAATGGTAATTTATTACGACCAAGCCATCTGATTGTGCATTCCGTGAAACAGAACCCTTAAACGACTTTGAGAGGATAGATCCATGTTCTCGCTTTGTAATTGTAAAAACCCCTGAGCTAGTGGCATAATTTGCCAGAACTAGTTATTTTCGAATGATGTATTGTTCATTCGTGGCGCCCATGATTTTCTTTTTAACTATAAAGTCACAGTATTATGATACCTTTGTCTGAGGTCGTCATGACTTGTGTTTTTCATTGGTTCCAATTGTTATTATTTCTTGCATTTTGATTCTGAGATATATTTAAAAGTAAATATAGAATTGTTTGCTTGCTCATGACGGCTAATTGTACCTCTGAGAGTTGCTTTTATGATTTTGCCAATTTGTGTTAATGTTAACGGTAAATTCTCTCAGACTTGTAATCGCCAATGATAAGAAAATAAATGTCATATTGTGACAATTTTTCCTAAATTCCAACTAACCTCGAGATTCTTGCTAAATTAATAAATTTTCACTCCTTCATAAAAATTAAAATTAAAAATCCCCTTTCATTAATCATAAAGGTATGAAAGATAATTGTAAAGTAGTTTGCCCACCAAGGCACCCACTACAACACGTGAGCCATGATTGTAAAAAGTTTAGTCAAACACAGTTTGAATTCATAAATCAACTGTTCTCCCAGTCTTGATTGTAGTGCAACATAGTCTCATAAATGTGGCCAACGATTTTTAATCCGCCATCCGCCTCGTCGAAAGTACGAGCGTGGCGTGGTGCGCAATTCAAACATACCAAACAACATCAACTAAAAATGTAACGGACTATAGTTAACTGTTGTTCAGTTTAACGGGAATTAAGAAGACCGTTAACGATTTTTTAGGTTAACTTAAAAGTTTTTTTTTTTCAAGTTCGTTAACTTCGTTAATTAACAATTAATGGATTAACGATTTTCTGACCAGCTGTGTAAATAGAAAACACCTCAAACGCCCTGTGTGGCTAACGCTGATAGTGAAGTTCATTTTTTTTTTTAAATCAATATTTGTGATCCGTCAAGAACTATTTGCTTTTAATCTTAATAAAATATTCTTTCAGTATGATTTCAAAATGCGCCATTGCTTGATGAGATGTGTTCTGGCAGCTATAACAGCAGCCAAAATGTCAGGCATACTGTCTACTAGTGTTTGCAGGAAAGTGGAAACTTCTTGGATTCGTCGTCATTCGACTTGTAACAAATCCATGAGTTGAGCAATGGATTTTAGCTGCTCCTGGAAAAAGCTTCACCCGAGGATCCAATTCATCCCGATGATGTTCTATAGTATTAAGGTTGTGGTTCTAGGGAGCAAGTCCAATCTGCCAACATTGTTGTCGACGTAATAATGTATAGTAGACCTTGAAACATGACATCTCGCATTGTCATTCTGGAAGTAACACGGGTCCATTCCTTAAAAACATCACAATTTCAGGAGCATTTCATTACCCAAAATGTTACAATAGACCTCTGTTTTCGTACTACCACGAACAAACACCATAGGTCCTACGCCGAAGGCCATGAAACAACGCCACATCATAAGTCCACTACCACCGGATTTCTTAGTTGTTATTGCACACTCCGACAGAAGCCGTTCTCCTGCTAAGCACCTCACCTATACACTTCCATCAGAACGAATAATATAAATCTCAATTCATCATTCCACAGAACGATTTCCACTGGTCCCGTGTCTAGTCGGGACGGTCTAAACACCACTCGAGTCGGCGAGCCTTATTGCTAGGGGCTTGTGTGCAGCTGCTCTTCAGAAATATCAATGTTTCAGTAGAAATTGATACTCCTGTTGCTGTATAAAATTCCTGTCTGATGGTAGTCGTGGATTGTACCTAGTGTTGCAAGCTGAAAAAAAAAGTTTCTTTTCAGCTTTGTGGAAAAAAACATGAAAATAAAACCTAGCACCCTTGTTTTTTTTATAAATTTGTTTTTTTTTTCAGAAAACAATATATTTGACAAATTATGGTTTTATTTAAGGAATTTACATTTTACAAGTGTGTTTTAAATCTTACTGAATCATATAATGTCTTACATAATGATTTATAAAAGTATCTATATAGGTAACATAATTTTATTCATCCTCTATGTCAGTACCACATTCACTAGTATCAGCACTACCAACACTAGTTCGGTCGGAATTTTCTGTTTCTTCTTCTGTCTCCTCTATATCCTTAACTTCAGAAGTAGTTACATTTTCTTTTACTGGTTGTTCTTGTATTGTACATAAAAGATTTTGAGATTGCAATTTTAAATTGTGAGCAAAGTACACACTGTGCATAAAGATTGCGCTGATATTTCTGTATTAAGGTATTTTAAGTTTGATTTAAATCTATTACCATACAAAATAGGAGCTTTACTTCTTTTCAATCGTTGGTTTATACCAACAGTTGCAAGTAAACGATTAATAATTACTTAAAATTTAATGAGTCAATACCACTGACAGTTTAACAAGTATACGAATATAAGGAAAGCACACTAAGTCAAAAAAGAGGCAAAAAACTGTAGATAAATTTTAAATTCCTAATTTTTTTAAAAGATCCGTAGGTCTACAGATAAATTCGTTGGGCTGGCAGCACTAGTTCAAATAACGAGTATCAATCCAAACAACGGGGAACGGGGATTCCTTCTCGCGCAACCTAGCCTCTTCGGGAAATCCCCGTTCATAAAAGATAATTTCATTCAATGTTGCCAATATTCTAAAAATTAAGATAAGTACTTAGAATAAACTCTAAAACAGTCATATTAAACGATAACTGCCTTACAAATTTGAGATTTAGTAGTTGTGAAAAAAACGTGTCCCAGGGAAAAAAAAGTTTTTTTTTTAAAAGTTTTTTTAAAGTTTTTTAAAAGTTTTTTTTGTTTTGTTTTTTTTGCAATACTAATTGTACCCTATTTTTGACAATTCAATTGTCAGGGTTCTGCAATGTCTGTCGGTCAAAATTGCAGGTCATCCAGAACGTACAGCATTGACACAATTCCCATCAATCTTCCACTTACGGAGGACGAACACGACCATTCATCTGGGCCTGTTAAACTTCACTGAATCGCCCGGCTACACTATCCACGGACATGGCAACCCGCAATCACGCCCTTATAGAAGTCCGATAGCTCTATATCTCGTGTAATCTACTTATCAGCTTGTTCTCCACCTACCTGCAACATACAACGGCCACACAAGCCAACTGACGTACTTAATTAATTAATTCCATGTTGTCATAATGACCTGGTGATAGAGTTTATATTGGCTACACCAGGGGTGGCCAACACGTGGCTCGTGGGCCGTATGCGGCCCGCCTTGAACATTTTTCTGGCCCGCGAGATTCATCACACTTTTACAAAATACATTTATTTTATAATGTGAAAACCAATGTATTTAAAAATACATTATTTGTGCATCCATATATTCAAATATTAACTGTCGAAATCATGAGAAAAAATTAACTTTGATTTTAAAATAATTTTTTTTGGGAATATATATTTTGTATGCGGCCCGCGGAGTTCTGACGCATTTCCAAAGTGGCCCGCAAGATCATCAGTGTTGGCCACCCCTGTCATAGCCTCCTTAATCAAACCCAGTAGAATAGGGTACCTGAAGTTTAGCACGGAATTCGAACCACGGAAGCGTCCTGGCATTCTTCACATTACACAGCATGCTGTGCCAGAGGTGAACGTCGGGTTAAGAGTCTATGAAAAACCCCACCAACACAGGGATTCGAACCAAGGACCTTTCGGTTCTCAGTCAGACACCTTAAACACTCAGTCACCAGACCACTCAGCTGACGTACTGAATTACCTATCTTTACATGTGTCCAATAACGTTTTGGTGGATAATGTATATTAATTCTATTGCGATGAGGGAGAGTTGTGAAAAGCGATAGCATTGACAATTAGTTGCAAAACATTGACAGACCATTTTCATGTAGATTCGGAACAAAACTCCTGAAGTATGGACACCCTACTATGCGTATAGGCTAACGGAGGAAAGGATTCCTCATTTGAAACAATAGCGATTACAGCGGTAGACGAGACATAAGAATCTTTTGTACTCACCTCTCGAGAAAGCAACACTTGACAAACAGTGCAGCAACAGAACCTCAATAATGAAGCTGTCTCATCAAACCAAACATTGTTAATGTTTAAGATTTCAGTGGACTTCACAGTGTAATGAATTTGGAATTGGTTTCCGAAATTGAGTTAAATAATAGCGAGATCAGTGTACAATTATGCGCCATGGATGTGCGAATTAGTTCTAAGAATTTTAATTTAATTTAATTGCGATGGAACGCTCCGCTTGCAAATTCACTACACATCCTTTTTTCCATTTTCCTATACCTACCTACTTCTTTCCTCTACAAATTTCAACTTAAAATTGTGTCACCGTTTTGTTAAATTAATCATCAGTTCTCTTAATTTCAATCCCTGACCCCCTTACCTACCAAAGACAATCTTCCCACACCCTTGTGCCTGAAATTTAGCGCCAGCTTGTGGTCATGGTCATCTTTTCCCTTCAATGCACCTCTGCTGATTCTTACAGCAATATCTTTCCAAGACTCATTATCAATCTACGCCTTATATATTCATATGACTCCTTCTGTCTTCCAATGAATCCCATTCCAGCTCTTTTATCATATCGGTTACTGATTGTGTTCTACGGTAACTTCCAGAGACAAATCTAGCAGCCCTTCTTTTCACCTCCTCCAACTCCTGTATTTGATACCCAAAATGTGGGTCCCATACCACACTACCATATTCAAGCAATAGACTGACCAAAGTTTTGTAGCCCAATTCCTTTAATTCTCTCGTACATCCCCTCATCGTTCTCTCCAACAAATGCAGAATTTTGAAACCTTTTCCGACTATCTGTCCAATGTGTGCTGTCTAGTTGCGCTTGTTTTCAAATGTTATTCCAAGATATTTACATTTCAAGTTTTCAACAAGGAATTCTTTCCCCACCTTACAATCATAAGCAGTCTTTAGTCATTTTTTTTTTATTATCTGTGTATTCAATAAGTTAAATCTGCTTTGCATTTACCTTCATATGTGTTTACCAACCGAGCTAGATTTCCTGCCCAAATCACGTTGCAGCTGTTCACAGTCTTCTGCCTTTTTGATCCTTTTATATAGCTTTATGTCATCTTCAAACAATCTCATTTCTGATAGTAAATCATAAATCATTCATTAGAATAATGAACAGCAGTGGCCCCAATGCACCACCCTGTGGCACTCCCATTAAACGAAGCACCATAATAGAAAAACCAAATGCTGTTAATGTCCTATTTTATGATTTCTGGAAGGAAATAAATAGCAATTTTAAAAATTTCCATTGAAGCATGTGAAGTGTAGATGAAAATAAGGCTTCAGAGCCAAATCCAATATTGTCAGTACACTCCACGAAAACTGAATACGAAGTGATTAATCGTTAAAAAATAAATTGCGTTAGCCAGGAATTGGAAGGAGTAAAATGTGAAAACTCAGATCCATCAGTCAAATCACAATTTAAAAGCAACTGAAGTTATAACTTGTAATGTTGGTTAATTTTTAGGTATTAATAGGGATATTAATTTCCTTTTTGTTAAAGTATCAATGGTGGAAGCTAGAAGTGATTCCTTATTCCTTTCATTATGAGACAAATAATACTTACAATACACTGAATCTTTATTAAAAGAGATTAAAGAAGTTACAAAACCACTAATGTTTAATATCTAACGTATCTAAATAATGAATGTAAAATTGAATATGACAGTGAATTTTCATCATCAAGAAAATAATTCTTATATCAATAAAAGTACAATCAACTGTATACGACATGATACGGACACAGCTTTTTGTGAGATGTGAAATTTTAACTCGGTATCTCTAAAAATAATAGCTCACCTCTGTGTGACATTAATGTCGTTAGTTCATGGGTTGATTTTAGACTCATATCTGTGTGACTTTCGTAACCAGTCGTTTTAAGTCAACTGTGCCGTGAACTGTTCTACAATATTGAATACCATAGATTCTGATCAGAACTGATATATTAGACATCAGTTACAATGATGAAAAAGCGACTTAACTGCTCTCGAATAATAGCCAAAACATATCACTGGATAACAACTTGGATTGCCAATCATCTGACACCGGTGTGTTTCGTTACGAGACTTGGTTATATATTTTGAATGTGTACCAGTTATTCGTCCATGAACAGTGGCGTAGCTAGCGTGGGTGACACCCGAGGCGGATATCGAAACTTAAATTCAAAATTAAGTAAAATATAATATCTTGTAAGTGTAAAATATGATATTAATAAAACATAATTAAATAAACATTTGTCATTACTCAAAAATAATAGTTTGTTAAAAATTGTAATATTAACAACATTTAAAAGATACACAAATAAACTATGATTGTTTTCACAATCTCCTCTTCCTAGCTTTAACAGCTGCAAACTCGTAAGTCAAATCTTCAAAATTAACAATTTGAGCTACTTCATGTTCAATAGTCAATATGGCAAGATTTTAGCCATGTGTTGCTTATCGGTGATCGAAAGTGGTTTTAGCTTAATTTTAACTCCTCTGAAGATCGGGCCTCACTTGCCCGATACTGTTCCGCGCCGTCACGGCGCCGACAAGTATCTTAGTGTTGGCGCTCACTCGATCGAAGTTTGACCATAGGACATGGCGTGTCGGCCGACACCCGGCCACATTGGATTGGTTTATGTTTTGACGGTGCAGACCAGTGTCGACATGCTGGATATGGAGAAGCGGATAAAGAGAGTTCAGAAAATTCTTTTCCCTTACGATCAAATGTTTATTCCATGTTATTGTTTGCCTTAAAAAAAAAGTGTCTTTTTTCCTTGTTCATTAGATGTTCGTAAAATGTAGGAAGAGTACTAACATTTTCGCAATAAAAAAATCAAAGCTTTGCCAAAGTTGAAGATCAATTTTAAAACCCACAAAAATTGCAGCCGAGATCCGCATTTGTAACGGTGACCGCCCAGACCCGAATCACACGCCGTAACCATCTCAGTCACCAGACGAATCTAAAAGTACTGAAAAATAAATATTCAAACACATAAAAGTTAGATTCCTGTTTTTGGATAGCAAAAATAGATGGTATAGAAAAAGAGTTTGTTGATTTTATCACGATTGAAAAATAATTTTTCATTACACCTTCGTTCGATCTGATGACTCAAATGGTTACTGCATGCGATTTAGATATTTAAGGCCCTGGTTCAAATCCCGGCATCAACTGTAATTTTTGCAGGCCTTATTGACTTTTACCTCGGGCAAAGCTTTTACCAGTAAGATTCTAGGACGCTCCGTGGTTAGAATTTCAAGTTAATCTGTAGGTCTCCTTTTCAAGTTAGATGACTACGATATAGGTGAACAGAGAGTTTCCCAATAAGAAACACTGTGACTAGAACTTCGAAACATAAAATTATTATTTTTATTATACAAAATCTTTATGAACTATATTTAAATTAAAATAAGTTTTAATCTCGTTATTTAATAACAAAAATGACTCGAAATGAATCTCAAACAAAACAAACACGTAAAGTGCGAAGTGATTGACATTTCATTGTGATCGCGTTGAAACATGCTAGAATATTTAATTCCGATACCATGTGGTGATGATTTGTTAATAATACGCTGGGATACTAGTTTTGTTCATAAAATATCAACCAGTTAGGTAATAACTTGAATCAAATAAAAAAGTGTTTTAATGTACTTTCGCACGAAAAGTGCAAAACAAAGTACAGTACTCTATAATCAAGTAGGCTGAAAAACCTACCTGTCATCCTCAACACGATTCCCTGAAACTATCACTTGAAAACGTTAAATGAGACTAAAGACCGGGTAGAGACACGGGCAAGCTATGGAAAAGTGTGGACGCGTGGAAGTGAGCCGTCAGTCGGCTGATTGTCGTTGCGGTGACGGTACAGACCAGTATTGGCAAAGTGCAGCTCCACCTTTACACGTAGCAACTGATATACAAACTGGCGCAAATTAAAATCCCAACCCCAGACGGTGTTGTAACAAATGAATGAAATTTGGATCCAAATATCCCCACATGAAAAGTAGTAAATCATTAAAAATTGAAAGTTTTGTATGTAATAGTATGAGAATTACTGGGCTATTTATCATGTAAATTGTCATTTTTAAAATAGAAAAATCGTATAAGTGGCTAACAGTGTAGTGTAACATGACACTTTGTTGTCCACAAGTTCTTGTTGGCCAAGTATGCCAAGGCGAAAAGTGACAAACATCTACTCCCAAATGTATAACTGTGAGAGAGATCGCAGAACTTACGTGTTTTAAAAGGGTGCTTCATGTCGAGAAACCTCCAGAAGGATTAGCTGTAGTGCAATGTCAGTATACATACTTGTTACACAGTTATTATTATTATTATTCTCGTGTCAAAAACATCACAATACACAGTTAAATACATTTTGTAAATCAACAACTTTAAACACACTTGGCCCAGTACTTCGCAACCTCAATCGCATTGTGTGTTGCTTGAAACAGGTCTTCGTTGTTGCAGGATGATGGGCACATAGGGCACTCGAGCATATGGTTCATAGTTTGGTCTTCTCCGCATTCACATTTAATACTGGTAGTATCAGTATAACCCCATCTCATTAGGTTTTCCTTGGACCTGCCCACTCCTGTTCGCAATCGATTTAAAGACCGCCAGACGTTCCAGTCTTCTTCATGACCAGGTGGCAAGCGCTCTGCAACTGTCAGTGGTCCCGAGATGTTGGGAACCCTCATTTTCCATAACTGTACTCTTGCCTTTTCAGGTGACCCAATTAGTTCCCGTAATTTTCTGAGGAAGCTTTTCCTGGATTTGAGTCTCTGGGCTGGTGGTATATGGCCGTGCAGTGGATGAGTGCTTTCCCGTTCTACTTTGGTCCTCTCCTTGTTCGCAGCCACTTCTCTCCGGATACTGGGTGGTGCAATGCCCGAAAGCTGGTAAAGCCTATCAACTGGGGTAGGCTTTAAGCAACCTGTCACTAGCCTACAGGTGTTATTGAGGGCTACATCCACCTGTTTGGTATGAGATGATGAGTACCAAACTGGGCATGCATATTCTGCAACAGAATAACAAAGGGCCATTGCCGATGTACGTATAGTTTGTGGTTGACTGCCCCACTGTGATCCAACTAATTTGCGCAGTAAGTTATTTCTTGAAGAGATCTTCATTTTGCAATTCATGCAGTGCTTCTTATATGTGAGGGTTCTATCGAGTGTCACTCCCAGATATTTTGGGGTGTTACATGTCTGCAGTTCATTACCTGACCACATTACTTTTAACTTACGCTGAGCTTTCCTATTTTTTAGGTGAAAGGCACACACTTCAGTTTTTGAAGGGTTAGGTCTTAAGTGGTTTTCCTTATAATAGCTTGATAGGCCTTCAAGAGCAGCAGACAAATTTCTTTCTACAACTTCAAGTTTTGTGCTCTGTGAGGCTAGAGCTAGGTCATCAGCGTACACGAAGCTCCTGGTAGCTGGATGTAATGGCTGATCGTTTGTATAAATGTTGAAAAGTATTGGGGCCAGTACACTACCTTGAGGTAGGCCATTCTTTTGTACCCTCCATCGACTGCGCTGTCTTTGAAAATCAACGAAAAACCTACGATTCTGAAGAAGAGTAGCGATGAGTTTGGTTAATCCGGTGGCCTTTGTCAAACTGTAGACCTTGTCAAGTAATAGTTGGTGGTTAACAGTATCGTATGCTGCTGACAGATCCACAAAGACCACGCCCGTGGCTTTACGGGTCTCAAATCCATCCTCTATAAACTGTGTTAGGTTCAGTAGTTACCCAGTACAACTTTTGCCAGGCGAGCAGAGAAACGGCTTACCTGCTATGATTTCAGAACGTCACACAAGTGCAGCCACTGGTGTCATGTTTTGGCGGCAATCAGTTTAAACAGCATGACTGAGTTGACTGTTGTTGAAAGCACAATGACAGCTCACCACTATGTGGACGTGGTGTTGAATCGTATTGTGATACCCTACATATTCACCATCCAAATCGCATCTTCCAACAAGATAATTCCCGTCCTCATACTGTGGCCATTACAGCACAAGCCTTGTTTGGGTTTACGATCACAATTTTGACAGCACGGTCCCCAGATTTGTCCCCAACAGAGCATGTCTGGGCTGCCAGGAGTAGCCATATTAGAACACATGGTCATCCAGCACAAAATGTGCAACAACTGACTGCAAAAGATATGCGGCCGTAGAAACATACTGCTAGAAGACATCAGAACTCTTATTGAATCAATGCCGGCAAGGATCCACGAATGTATTGGTGCTCAAGGTGGGTGATTTTCTCACTGACAACTGTATATATAGGTAATAAACCCCTGATCCATTTCCATTTGCTATTTCTTCTAGGTATGATCCTGGATATATCTTCAAAGTTTTATTAAAATTCTACCATTCCTGTATGCGTGTTGAGTTTTTAATTTCCTCCAGAGTAAATTAAATGAAATTAAATTGCATTGGAGTGCATGCTCCGGTGGAAATTTCCCTAAACACCCATTTTCCCTCTTTTCTGCATTCACCTACATTTACTCTTTACAAATTTTTCATTTAAATTCTTTCAACATTTTTGGCAAATTATTCATCATTTCTCTTGGTAACTTATTCCAATCCCTGACACCCTTACCTAAAAAAGAGAATCTTCTTACACCCTTGTGCCTGAAATCGAGTGTCAGCTTGTGGTCACGGCCATCTTTTCCCTTCCATGCATTACTTTCAATTCTTACACCACAGGGCGACCATAAGATTCCGCTATAAATTTAAAAGAAAGTCGAAAGCTACCCAATCATTTGTTACTGAAACTTTAACACAATCTGTTTTTTAAATGCCTTTGCAACCTCGGTATTTGCAGGACCAAGGGATATCGAGAGGAAAGTTAACAGAAGTGGCTTGGTCCAAGTAGAAGCAATTCCAGACCATGGAGGAAGGAAATATGTGCAGGAGAAGTGACATTAAATCTGTGAAGCAGGCTCTAAAATCTCGCGCATGCGCAGTGGCGGCAGCGGCGATATTGCGATCCCAAACAAAGGCGATGTTCACATTGTGTTAGATGCTATGATTATTTCATTTTGTAATGTGTATAAGTGTATAAGTGCCATCTTGTATTGCATACGGTTGCACAAATATGCAAGAGAGGAAATAATCTGGAATATCATTTCACAAGTAAGTTGAGTTCTAATTATCGTTGTTGAAGTGGGTGGTAGGAATTACAAACTTCGATGCCTGTCTATAAATATTTAGTCATAACTCTCAATGGGATGACTTTGTTCTCAAATTTTTGTTGGTGTAGTGTAGAAAATCAGCATACCTTGCTATTTTGCACATAATAGACTAGCATTACTTTTTAACGAGTGTTGGAAATTAGATTTAAAGGGATGTGTCCAGGCCGCATTTCAACCCAATCCCAGTATATTCCCAAAACTAAGCAAGATATCGAAAAGTTTTATTCTTTATTTTCGATTTGTCTCGTCGTGTTACATAAGAATCGATCAATAAATTTGACTTTTGCGAAATTTTTCTTCTGTACTTCAACTCAAGACACCTCACTTTTGATACAGTATATCTCGAGAACTAGGTGAGATATCGAAAAATTGTATTCTTTATTTTCGATTTGTCTCGCCGATCATTAAATTTGAGTTTTGCGAAATTTTTCTTCTGCATTTCAACTCAAGACACCTCACTAAGCATGATATCAAAAAATTTTATTCTTTATTTTTTATTTGTCTCATCGAGTCACATAATAATCCATCACCAGATTGCAGCGTTACGTTTATCCTAGAGTCCCCTTGAGGTTTTTGTACATACCCGTCAAGATGGCGGCACGTATAGATGTTGTGATTAGCTGCTCACGGAAAATAAGCTATATATCGTACATAAAGTGTGTATTGTGTTGTGAATTAGTAAAAACGGGAATTAGACTGTGTTCTGTTATCCAAAAATGGATACATATCGACTGCATAAATATGCTGGAATCAGTGAACAATAAATGTGAGTGCGGCATCCTGTCCTGCCGAGGAAGTATGGAAGCGGTAGGAAACTATTTCGCGGGTTTTTATTTTATTTATTTAATTTAATTTAATTTATTAATAAAGGGCAGCAACAGTGCGTTGTGAAAAAGCCATCTAAACATACAAAATCAAAAGTGCTAATACTATCAGACAGCCATGGTAGAGGAATTTCCGAAAATATGCGAAACAAAGATTTCTAAAACTGTGATATCCGAGGGGAAATTATTCCAGGGGCCCCAGCGCTCAAAGTACTGGAAAACACTAAAAACATTACGAAACTAACAGAAAAAGACCATTTAGTGATATGGGCAGGAGCAAATGACGTTGCAAAAAATGAAGCAGACATTGCAATTAGAACAATAAAAAACTCTCTGCTATCAATGAAACATACAAATGTAGTGATAGTAGGTATACCACACAGGCATGACTTACCAGAATGGTCCTGTGTGAATAAAGAAATAATGAAAACCAACAGAAAACTAGGCAAAATTGTGAAACAATTCCAAAATACTCAGTTTATCAGCACACCAAGTGACAGAGAATACTACACAAATCATGGACAGCATCTTAATACAAAAGGGAAAGCTGAAATTTCAAGAATATTGTTGAAAGTCATATCAAAAGAATTAGAGTGCCAAGAAATTTTACATCTTGACTGGAAAGTGCCTCAAGAAACAAAAGTAGAAACAGTCATCATAGGAGAAGAGACAACAGAAGCTGAAACCCCAACTACCTCAGCAGCAGAAGCAGAAAATTTCCCAAGACTAGTGATAAGGTCATCAACCCGCACAAAGAAGCAACCAACAAGAGATGCTGATTTTTTATGGGCTCGCCATGCAGACAAACTGACATCCAGATAAATAACAAAAAGCAAGTGGTGATCCCCTTAGCTCTACCTAAAGCGAGATTGTGCTACAGTGAAAAAAGTGTCAATACAAATAAAGCTTGTAAGGTAGAGGGCACCAATAAAGAGGTAAGTGGTCGAGCAAATGTACATACCGAAAAAGCAAGTTCAAACGTTTTAATTTGTCACCATAATGTGCAATCTCTTAAAAATAAGAAAACTGAAATTGAGTTACTTCTCTCAACACATCTTAAAGATGTAGCAATTGTATGTTTAACAGAACACTGGCTCAATACAGCACAACTAAATGTAACAAGCATCCCAAACTTTACCTTAGCCTCATTTTTTTTTTTTTTTTTTTTTTTTTTTTTGCAGAAATGAATACAAACAGGGAGGAAATTGTATACTTATTAAAAATGACATTGATTTTAAAGAAATAAACTCACTGAAAAAATATTCTAAAGAAAAGCACTTTGAAGTATCTGGTATATCCATCCCAAAATATAAAATCATACTAATTTGTGTATTTAGATCTCCAGATGGTGACAATAGTACATTTCTTAATTTGTTTGAGAAAACATTAAAAAGTTTACCATTAGTAAATAAAACTATAATTGTATGTGGTGATTTTAATATTGATTTTTCTAAGGACTCAAAGCTGAGAAGTGATACTTTGAGGTTAACGTCTTCTTTCAATCTTAAAAGTTTGATAGAAACACCCACACGAATTACAAAAAATACAACAACAACAATTGACCAGATTTTTGTAAATAGCAATAATTATAGCCACAATGCAGTAAATTTTGATACAGGTTATTCAGATCACTTAGCACAAATGTTAACATTAAAGTTGGAATCTAAAACTAATACACAGACAACAGTAAAATCACGTAGTTTTAAGGATCATCAGATTAACCAATTTAATAATTTCTTAAAAAATGAAAGTTGGGAAGAAATGCATAGTTGCTCAAATACAAATGAGAAATATGAGTCATTCATTAATACATTCTTGTATTATTTTGAAATATGTTTCCCACTTAGGACAAAAAAGCAAAATGTAATAAATAATACAAAAGGCTGGATTACTGCTGGTATCATAATATCTACAAAAAGGAAACAACTATTACATACAATCTCAAAAACACAGGAAACAACACCAAAATTTGATAAATATTTCAAAAAATACAAACAGGTTCATAACAGGGTAGTAAGATATGCCAAAAAATTAGAAAATGACAGATATATTTCCTCAGCTACTAATAAAATGAAAGCCATGTGGAAGATAGCTAAGAATGAAGTAGGAGCAAGACAGGTAGATAGCCATAACATTCAACTGCAAGAGAATAAAAAAATAATATCTGATCCTTTAGAGATATCCAATACCTTTAATACATATTTCTCAAATATTAACCTGATTAAGAAAAATGTAGATAAGTCCAACATCAACACACAAGCTAATATCAGTAAAACTAATAGGAAAATTTTTATTCAACACACAAATGAAGAAGAAGTATTAAATATTATTAGCGAATTAAAACCTAAATTTTCATCCGGAATTGATGATGTCCCAGATTTTCTTTTAAAAAAATGTGCTAAATTAATAGCTTGCCCACTCTCTCATATATGTAATAGTTCATTTTCTAGTGGAATATTCCCAGACAGGCTTAAAACAGCAAAAGTTAAACCCCTATTCAAAAAAGGCGAAAAAGAAAACGTGTCAAACTATCGCCCGGTGTCGAACCTCTCATGTTTCTCCAAAATCTTAGAAAAACTATTTCACAAAAGACTTGTGAACTTTTTAGAAAATAATAAACTATTATCAAATACTTAACATAGATTTAGGAAGAATAAATCAACTGAAACTGCATTTTTTTCTTTTTATACAGAAACTTACAGACACTTGATGAAAAAGGACATGTGTCTGGAATATGTTTAGATCTCTCAAATGCATTTGATGTAATTGACCATAATATCCTGCTCACAAAATTAGAACATTTAGGAGTTAGAGGAGTAGCAAAAAATTGGATAAAGTCATACCTTTATAATCGGAAACAAATTGTTGAATGTAGTTTTAAGACTAACAACAGTGTAAACTATGTGCGCTCAGATTGCAAACACATGAAATATGGAATGCTGCAAGGATCAATTCTTGGGCCTTTACTGTTCTTAGTGTATATAAATGATCTAGAAACTACAAGTACCTGCCAGAAGTATATTAAATAAGCAGATAACACCAACGTATTAATAAAAGACTGTAATAAGGAACAATTAGTGAAAAACATTGAAAACTGTTCTAAAAACAAAACAAACTAATAATAAACACAGAAAAAACACATGCCATACACTTCAGGACAAAAACTAATTTAGATACCCCAGTACCTACAGTAAAACTCTGTGATGGACTACTGAAAAATATAGGAAAAACAAAATTTCTGGGAATATGGATACAAGATAATTTAAAATGGAATATACATGTTGATCACCTTTGTAAAAAATTAAATACCATTTGCTACATGATGAAAATATTAGTTGGCTGCATATCAGATAAAACAATTAAGAATATTTATTTTGCGTATGTGCACTCATTATTAAGGTACGGTGTTATATTTTGGGGAAATTCCCCACCAAGCATCAAATGTTTCAAAATGCAGAAAAAATTTATTAGGATTATGAATGGGGTACAGAGTAGAACCTCAGGTAGACTTTTATTTAGAAAGATGCGAATTCTACACTGCCCTGTATATATATATGCTGGAAACTATAACATTCATAAAAAAAAATACTGAAGCTTCTGGGTATATATTACAAACAAACAATGATGTGCACATATATAATACTAGACAGACATTAGATTTACATGTACCACAAACAAATACTACCCTATGTCAGAAAGGGCCATTACATACAGGAATCAGATTGTTTAATAATCTACCACTTAGTATCAAATCTGTAAAAGAAAATACAAAATTCACTTCAGGACTGAAGGAGTACATGCTCGGCCACTGCTTCTACAGTATTGATGAGTATTTTCAAACCAAATGATAGACTTAAATAGTGAAAAATCATGTGTTATTTATAATTATAAATTTTGTGTCTTTATCAAACTTGTACAGCTATCTTATGAATGATCACAGCATTGATAAAATGCCCATGTGTGTGTGTGTGTGTGTGTGTGTGAGTGAGAGAGAGAGAGAGAGAGAGAGAGAATGTACTGTCTGTCTGCGTACAGACTATTTTTGACTTATCCCATATCATTTGTACTTTGTACTATGAATGATGCTAAGAGACCAATAAATACAAAAAAAAAAAAAAAATACTCCGTGTCTGTATGGGATCGGCCTAGCCCCCCACTCCTCCTCCGCCCGGCTTCACTTCAATGCGTGGTGAAGGTCGCTTGCGTCGTCTCCATATATTTCCTTCCTCCATGCTCTAGACCTAGATGGGGTTACATCGGTGAAAACCCAAGGATCCGGGTCCCACAAGTCGTGAGATCTTGGAGGATACTGTATAGTCAGAGAAGCAACTCTACATTAAATTCCTTCATAGAAATAGAAGAGTGAAATATAAAAACAAAAAACAATTTTTCAGATAATATAAGAACATTCCTTTGCGATATCATCCGTCTTTACATGAAGTACTTAGCAAGTGAAGTATATTACTACCCGTCTAAAATATACGTAGCTACAGACTCCTAAATGTAACATTGTATGTATCTAAGATCGTCTCCACGTGTAAATTTTAGATTTCCAGCGCCGCTCTGTAGCGTATAAATAAAAATGTAAACGGCTCCAATGTTCGCTCAGTTTATGATTAAATCTCAATTTTTGTTGAGGGACAGATGAAGTTCAACATCCCTGTCGATTTAAGGAACCCGCAAGAATTTAGGTAGGCCCTACCTGTATTCGGCAGAGAGGTTACCCATAATAGAAATTTTCTTCTTCGCTAAATTTATTATGAAAAATTCTTAGAGAATCATACGCTTATTTATTTCATTGCGATCATATTTGCATATTCTCGGTCAGTAGAAAGCAAAACAAACTTACACGAACCTAAAGTTTAAGTGCTTACTAATGTTACGCTTTCGTTAGAAAGATGAGCGGTTCAGACTGTTTTAAACACATGCTCTACAAAAACTGATTACCATCGACAGACGATACCCTCAACAAACACTTGACCCGTTCGGATTGACTTGAAACCTGACAGTATTGCTAGTTTAAAACACAGTTTTCTGAATCATCTTGTTTGTATAAATTCCAACATGATACGATTTCATGTCGAGTATAGGTGCACTTAGGTAGGTACGCATAGTGTAAATCGGATAACGCGAAATGTACTAAGTTTATCCAACATGAATCTGTCAGATTATAAATTAAAAAATTACTAGAAAATACTTCAAGGCACCTGTAAATCTTAGCATAAAAGCTAATGGAATTCTACATAAGCAAAACAATTTTTTTAAAAAATGAATTTCATGCCACGCTTAAAATGTCCGAGTTTAATTGATGACCGGACAATGGAAGTGGAAGCCTAGACTACACGTTTTCCGACATTAGGATTCGTGTAATGCACCCTCCGCCACCCACTTTTGGTGAATCACGGAGTAATAATGATAAAATGCTAGGTTGCTTTTTTCATTTTCAAAGGAAAATATAACATTTTTCTTTAAATAATTTTGAGGATTTACAATTTAATTGTGTAATTACAATGATTTTAGCAATTTTAGATATATACCCTCTAATTTTAAAAATTCTTCACTTTATACAAGAAAACATACATTATATACACTGCCGCTACTTACAAATCTAACAGTGACGGACGGCAAGCACAACGATTTCCTGCGAATGTTGGAGCTACAGAGCTACGATGCTTTCTTTGTTTAAGCGCGCGGTGTTTCCATTAGTTATACTCTATTATACAAATGTAAGAGCTCCTTGCATCACTTTTTAAAAAGTGCTACATCAGCTTGAAAACAAATATTCAAAACAATAAAAGTGAAAGTGTTTCGACACCAAATGATAAAAATGGATATGTAGGATAAAAAACATTATTTTTTTGTATCACACTAATTTCGATTACTATTTTCGAAATGTGGGTGTCACCTCCAAACGGCTGACACTCTGGATGGACCGCCCCCCCCCCCCCCCACAGCTACGCCAGTGCCGTGAAGTACGCAAAAAAACGGTCACGCGGAGAGATAGGCAAAACAGCTTTTTTTCCAGTAATACGTTATTCAGTTATTGCTTCTTTTTTCTAACTGATTTTTTTAACCGTTAGAAATAGCGTATAGTTATTTTTTTCCCGACGTAATATCAGTGGACACGCCATTAAAATCTCTGCTCAGAAACGCTCTTCATTTGTTGAAATAGCCGGAAAATGGAAATGTCAAATAACCGGATGTGACGAAAAAGCGGTCACGCCCCAAAAAATAGCGAAATAGCCCTGACGTCAAGAAAAGCCACTTATTAGCGTTATTTAGCGTTTAACGATACGTCACCAATAGCGGCTTTCAAATAAGCGGCTTCCTAGTAAGCGGCTTCCATAGTAACTGTCAGAGACATTATATTGGCCTTCGACTTGAGTTTATGTGTTTGTTTATTAAGTGGCAGTGATGCCTTTGTAAATTAATATAAAATTTTAACACGACCAGCTTTAGCGGTTTGTGTATAACTTGAGCAAACAGGAGGAAATGAAGGATTAGTAATTTCGGGACACACGATTTATAAAAATTATCCGAAGTGGGCAGTGTTGATTACGTGTTAATATGTTTTTCTATTTGAAACTAATGAACTTGTGGTAGGAGTTTTACGAACATGTGCAACAAATACAGCGTAGTGCGTTGCCTACTCGTAAAGAACAGAAAATTAACTTCGCTGAAAGTAAATTTTTTTTTTTTCTGTCTGGCCAATAATTCGCATTAAGTTTTATGTGGCTGCAGTGATTTGTATAGTATATCTTACATATACTGTAAATGTGTCCCAATAACAGACTAGCTGCAATTTAAATATGTTGTTACAGAGTACAGACGTACATAAAAGTAATCTCAAATATAAATATGATTTGCTGTTTGAAACTAATTGACTTGTGGGACTAGTGAAACAAATATGGTAATGTTACCTATGCATTAAGAATCTGAGAATGAACCGATCGAAAATCAAACAGTGTGGGATGAAGTCTAGTGTAAACATTTATTTCGACCTGGAAGAAAATGTAATGATGTTTGACGCATATTTTCCACATAGAATGAATATGCTCTTCATCCTCCATAAAGTTTTACCTGAACTTTTCCAGAAGGTTTATTTAACCAATTTGTATGCTATTTTATCTCACCCTATCCTCATGAATCAGTTGCAGTTTCACTTTCAGAATAACAAATTTGTTAAATATGTATGTGAACAGTTTTTCTCTTAATTTTAAGCTTGGAAATTAGATGTGACATACATTTCCAACATAGTGACCTTAAGAATGTTATACTTCCACAACACTGCTTTTTGTGCTTATTATGGAGCATACAAATGTGGCACCTACATCAATGTTTTAATTTATGTACCACCTGAGCTAGTTTTATGGAGCAGTATAAACTTTTTTTTTTGTAGCCAAACTCTAAATGAATAATATTTGACCACTTTCAATTTTTCATGTTATATCACTTCTTTATACTTACTTTCACAAAAAGCCTTTATTATTTCAGCATAGTATATCATAAACGTCAGTAGAACCTCTTAGATGCTATTCGATATATAGTTTGTGTGGCCTCTGCTGAAATAAATATCAACTTTCTGCCTCCATCTACAAGTTCAGAATTAAATTTATCAACTTTGCACATTTGTCAACAAATCTTAAATTATGTACAAGTAGATAGTACTTCAGTCGTTTACTCAGTATACCTTACCTTGCACCACACTTCTGGCATACATTTAAATCTAAATAGGTTTTGATTTTTGACTGTGGAAAGTTATCTTTAAGAGATCTACTATCCAGAAGAAATATTTATCTGTCCAAAGGAAAATTTTAGACCTCGTGTGCAACACAGTGATAATAGCAAGAGAAAATTGATAAAAATAACTAATGGTCCCAAGACATTGTAACAGCCCTCATACCTGAATTTTGAATAGTATTGTACTCTATGAAGTATTTGTAGTGAGCTAAAGTTTGCTTGATTATGATCTGGTACGTTTGTTTTGTAATGTCTTGTAAATCAGTGTATATAGACTTTGTTTTATGAAAGAAAATTATTTAAAGTCCATTTAATATGTTTAAGAACCGAATGGTGCAAGAGAATTTCTTAAATGTTTGTGATTCCATGTATTAATGCAAGTTATGATGTCTACAGGACAATTTACTATAGTTTGAGATGATTTCTGCAAATAATTTTGTATTTAAGTATCTCTAATTACCATTTCTGATCATTATGTAATGTTGTTAAGTAATTTTGTATTATTTCCGAATATTTTTTATATGTTTGAGTGATTGTTAATGTACGAGAAATATCGGGCGGATGCCTTTGACGAATTCTCCTAATTTCAATAGAGACTATATAAACAGATCGGCTGGACAGAGCAGTTAGTTAGTTAGTTGACTTTATTCAGTATTCAGTTTTACAGAGAGATTCATCCAGTTAGTTCACAGAGATTTTATTTGCAACGGCTCAGAAGCATGGAGGTAGGAATAGAGTGGAGACCAGGTATCGCTTAAACTGTGAAGCAGCCTATCTCCGGAGACGCCATCTTCGTGAGTTCAAAACATTGGTCTGTTTTTCTTAAATTCTAATGTTTGTAGGTTATATCAATTAGGGTATTTATAAATGTGACTCCATAAGACTTCATTTTTGGTAATGCGATGATTAAAAACGAAGAAATTCTTCCGTTTTGTATACATTCCTTGTGTTTCTTGACCCTACCAATATGGCGATCTCCTACCATACAGCTCTCCACTTCGCGTCACGTCGTTGTATGGAGAAGGTCACTTACGTGGTCTCCTCTCTTTTCTTTGCTCCATGCTCAGAAGTGCATCTCTGTATTGTATCTATGCTTGTGAATATCGCTGAATTCGTTTTGAAAACAATAAACAAATCTTCGACCTAACCTCCTAGTGGACTTTTTAATTAATCAATATATATAAATTAAACCACCGAAGAACGTAATCTTTAAGAGATCTACTATCCAGAAGAAATATTTATCTGTCCAAAGGAAAATTTTAGACCTTGTGTGCAACACAGTGATAATAGCAAGAGAAAATTGTTAAAAGTAACTAATGGTCCCAAGACATGCTTTATGCAATCTTCCTATAGTCTAACATTATATAATTTTTTGAATGGAGATGTTCACAAGGAAACAATATTTGCCAGATAGTTCTGTTATAGCCACTTCTATCAGCAAGTTACAAACACAAGTTAACAGTATTATTTTTTGTGGTGGAAACATGATTTATCAATAATGTTAGCACTTTCAACCAAACATGAAAACACATCCTATTGTCTATTCATACCTAGTCTGGATGTAAACTAATACATTGTGAGTGAATTTGAAGGCTTTTGGCATCTTATATAAGTTTTATTTGTCAAATATTAAAGCATTACAACCTGAGAAACAGTAACTGATATCTTGAATTATTTTAACCATCAGGGGAAATCTTGGCTTGGTGTATAGGAACAGGATTAATTTTAAACAAGACAAATCTATATGTTACGTTACACTTTCAAACTAGCGCTTTCGATGGTTTCTCCATTGACTATTGCAGTTAATAACGGTGAAAGGTAGGAAAAAGCGGTTTACATAGGTGATGTCCTCTAGTGGTTGCTATCGAAGTTAATAACGCCTTCAACTGGCAAAGACGCTATAACACGGGTAAACAGCTGTAACAAAAAGCATAATCAAGTGGTTTACGATGGAAGGGTGGATGCTGAAAACCGGTTAAATGGTCACTAAGTTGTCGAGAGATGATGAATTTTGGATCCTATGGCAAATAACATCTGCAAAGTAGTATTTAACGTCGTTAGTAGTAGCGACATCTGTTGGGCGCTATCGAAGTTAATAACTGTCAAAGGTTGGAAAAAGCGGTTTTCATAGGTGGTGTCCTCTAGTGGTCGCTATCGAGTCTAGTGGTCGCTATCGAAGTTAATAACGCCTTCAACTGGCAAAGACGCTACAACACGGGTAAACAGCTGTAACGAAAAGCATAATCTAGTGGTTTACGATGGATGCTGAAAACCTGTTTAATGGTCACTAATTCGTAGAAATATGATAAATTTTGGACCCTATCGCAAATAATATCTACAAAGTAGTATTTAACGTCGTCAGTAGTAGCGACATCTGTTGGTCGCTATCGCGGTTAATAACGGTCAAAGGTTGGAAAAGCGGTTTACATAGGTGATGTCCTCTAGTGGTTGCTATCGAAGTTAATAACGCCTTCAACTGGCAAAGACGCTATAACACGGGTAAACAGCTGTAACAAAAAGCATAATCAAGTGGTTTACGATGGAAGGGTGGATGCTGAAAACCGGTTAAATGGTCACTAAGTTGTCGAGAGATGATGAATTTTGGATCCTATGGCAAATAACATCTGCAAAGTAGTATTTAACGTCGTTAGTAGTAGCGACATCTGTTGGGCGCTATCGAAGTTAATAACTGTCAAAGGTTGGAAAAAGCGGTTTTCATAGGTGGTGTCCTCTAGTGGTCGCTATCGAGTCTAGTGGTCGCTATCGAAGTTAATAACGCCTTCAACTGGCAAAGACGCTACAACACGGGTAAACAGCTGTAACGAAAAGCATAATCTAGTGGTTTACGATGGAAAGATGGATGCTGAAAACCTGTTTAATGGTCACTAATTCGTAGAAATATGATAAATTTTGGACCCTATCGCAAATAATATCTACAAAGTAGTATTTAACGTCGTCAGTAGTAGCGACATCTGTTGGTCGCTATCGCGGTTAATAACGGTCAAAGGTTGGAAAAAGCGGTTTACATAGGTGGTGTCCTCTAGTGGTCGTTATCGTAGTTAATAACTATTATTTTGCGATGGTGGTGTTATCTAGTGGCAATTAATAACGGTGAGAGAAGCAATAAGCGGTGACTGATGAACTCGTAGTGGGCGGGCGACGAACAATTACAGCGCTGTCAGAGGGAGGTGCTGACAGTTATTTGGATAACTCCAGTTATCGTTTTGGCCACTACTTGCTAAACGGCGTTTTTAAAATAACGGTTATTTGTAGCCGTTTAGTTATTTGTGACCCATCTCTAGGTCACGGGTTTACACTAGTTCTGAAACACAGACAGTGTTGACAAATCATTATGATCGAACATTACTATTTACACCCACTCTTTAATTGAAAACTATAAGAAAATGATTTTAAACATACTTTAATGTTAGATTCTTATGAGCTCGCAGCTCATTTAATTAATTTTGACCATTTATTAGCAAAATTTATGTTATATAACAACCACTCTTTATTCCACAGAATTTCTTTCAAAGACATTTACATAACAATTTTCATTATCTTGTATAAATGTAATATTAATTTAAATATTATTCTGTGACCGTGTATATATCTATTTTGTTATATAAATATATTGCTGTAAATTTACTTCTTTCCCCATCCTAAAAAGTCAGTCTAATATACTTGGATCTATGGAGAATGACTGTAGTGTACTGTATAATATAGCTATATCTCAAACAAATTCCACTGAGATGCAGTAATATACAGGAGGAAATCTGTTCCTACAGTATCCAATTGCAATAACAATTCAAAACTGGAGAGTACCTCCTAAATCCTGAAAAATTATTTTTTTTCTAACCGAGAAGCAGCTATTTGTCAAAATGGCATAGCATTTGATTAACATGCAATACTGGGTAGGACACAATGGACAGATAATAGGAAAAGGATTCAAAATCCTGCACTTGTTGGAAAAAGTGTTGAGGGGATGTACCAGAGAAGTAAAGGAATTGGGTTACAAAACTTTGCTGACACAATTGTTAAATACAGTAGTGTAACATGGGACACTAATTTTGGGCAGCAAATACAGCGGTTAGAGGGGTTACAAATAGGAGCACAGAACACAATCAGTAACCGATAAAAAAATGCTGGAATGGGATTCATTGAATGAGAGCAGGAGGACGTAGAGCATCATAGCAATGTACAAGGTTTATATTGGTAATGAAGCATGGAAAAATATTGGTGTAACAATTAAAAGTAATGCATGGAAGGGAAAAGATGTCCATGACCAAAAGCTGGCAGGTACAAGGATGTGGGAAAATTTTCTTTCACTGGTAAAGAGATCAAGGGTTGAAATAAATTATCAAGAGAAATGATGAATAATTTACCAAAAGCGTTGAAAGAATTTAAAGTTGAAATATGTAAAAGGAAAAGTGCTGTAGGGGGTACATTAAATGGGAAAAACAGGGATGTAGAGAAATTACCACTGGAGCCTGCATTTCATCGCAATTTTTTTTTAAAATGCTTTTAGGAAAAATTTATTGTGTTCTATATTATTATTATATTAAATAAAAATAGATTTAAAAAAATGAAAGAAATGATAGGTACAACTGCACTAAAGCTACCATAGTTTGATAGTGGTTTATCTGTAGAAGATAGCATGAACTTAATGATAGCCCTTCTTATCCAATAATGATCTATTGTGTTGTGCAAACAATCAGGGCCAGCATTGGGGGGGTGGGGGGTGGGAGGAGTAAGCGGGTCAAATGTACCCGGGCCCGCTGGCCCCCGATCACTGGCTGCAGGGGCCCCAGATCTCGAAGCCAAGAATCCGCCTATTGTCACCCGGCTAGTTTGTAGACCTATAATAATAATAATAAAGGATCACCAATTTTACCCTGAGCCCGAAATTCGTAGCGCCGGACCTGCAAACAATGGGAATATGTATTTATGTATTATAATCTGTTTTTTCTCATTCTTTTTTTATCTTCTTTTAGATCCTCAAAATTTACAACTATTTCTATATCTTTTTAATGCTCACTCCAGTGGCAATTTCTCTACAAACCCACAAATTTCAACTTTAATTTCTTTCAGCAATTTTAGTAAATTATTCATCATTTCTCTTGGTAATTTATTCCAATTGTTGAACCCATTGCCTACATACGAGAATTTTTCCACACCATTATGCCTAAATCAAATACCAGCTTTTCCTTTCCATGCACCTCTCTTAATTCTTCCACCATCTTTCCACTCCTCATCATCAATATATATGTTGTGCATTCCATCCCCCTTGCTGTCTTAAAATGAATCCAATTCCAGCTCCTTTATCATATCATATCATACTGAATGTGTTCTGCAATATTTTTTAGAGACAAATCTAGAAAAATGAAATGGTATGTACTGAGTCAGTGGTCTTTATGTATTAAGAACCCGCAGTAACTTGTTAAAAATGTATTTTAATCCAAGTATATTTAAGTATAAATATGCTAAAATTACATTAGCAATAACAAAAGTGAAAACTTAAGTTAGAATACATTGGGTATACTGTTTGATATATATACAGACTTTTTTTTTTTTTGTACAACTCAATTTTATTTTAGGTACACTTGGGCCAAAAATATATGTTTTATTGTCTCAATTTCTACCAGGTACATTTTTTTTTAAGAAAAATATTAAAATGATCAATGATAACACATCATTTCAGTCATGATCAAAATCTTGTCCTCCTTTTGGGAGAAGAAATGTTGGTAGAAACATTCTTTAAATTGTAACCAAAATCGATTGCTATTCGTCTTCTCATTGACAGTAAGTACTGCTTGTATATCCGAGGGCTACAGTGCAGAGAGCAAGGAGGAACTGAAGATGATTCTGTGTGCAGTATTTCATTCTCAGCTGGTCCATCTGGCAGAATTTCTGCCTGTAAATTGTTATATGCTGATCTGCAGTTTGTTTCTTCTAGATTGTACATAGATAACCTCCTGCTAAGAGAAACTGTTTCTTCACTCTTAAGATGAGAGGAACTAACTGATGGTATGCAATACAGATTCTTTTGTTTATTAAAATTCAAGATACTCTCAAACATACTTCCAAAACAGCAGTGATGTTTCTTGTTGACTGTATGTTCAGTAACATTTTCTTCAGTGTTTTGTACAGGATTGATGGTTTCTATGAAACGAAGACATTTCTTGGTTACACAATTCTTGCGAAATAGATTTTATAAATATTGGCATATGCTCTCGTTTAATGTTCTCTGTAGTTAGTCTGCGAAAACTCCAAATGTTAGTCTCTGTTTTATCAGGATTATTTATTGTGCTGCACAGATTTTTTTTGTTTTCTAAAAATGATTTACCATTTTTCTTTTCCGACTGTAAATATTTATCACTAAAATAATTCCTAGCTAGTAATTTTTTGGCAGACATTTCACTGTCATATGCTTTACCGAGCATACAAGTTTTCCATTCTGGAGAAGTCTCACTTTTAATTTTTAATGAATTGTCACCGTTGATACCATGTAAGTTATCTTCTTTACCAGAATATAACTGATTAGTGACAGATTCAGGCAGGTCTGAAGAACTGCATAGATCTGAAGAATGAGAGTGACTTTTACATTTCTCTCTGTCATATTGGTTTATTTCATCAAGGGTTTTATATTGTTTCTTTTTTATTAAAGAGTTTGCTGACTTTTTAGAGTTTGAATGACTGTGGTTTTTATGAATTTGGCATCCACTTCTTCTCAATTCTATTGTTGGTGCATCATAATTCTTAAAACCGATGTTTTCTACATCATAAGTACTTTGAATATCATGTATATTGTTAACCTCTTGTTCTGACATATTTTCAATAATACTGTTAGCATCTGCTTCTGGATAATCAGATCCACGTGGAATTGTATCTACTGAAGCTGAAAAGTTATCCTTAATCAGATCACAGGAATAATTGTTTTCAAATGACAAATTTGTTAGACAACTATCAGAGTTGCCAGTTTTTTTTCTTCTTTCCATCATTTGTATTACTTCCGTTAGATTTCTAAGCAGAGAGTTAGCTTTTCTAATGAATGTTGACAATGTAAACCATGTCCCAAGGGCACCTGCATTATCCCAGCCATGTGTAGTTAGACTGCTGGGAAAGGCGCAATTAAGCCTGTTTACATTTAAGGGCAATACCAAATTTCTTTTCCTCTTTTTTGAAACTTTCTTCTTTGGTTGACTGATATATGTATAAGAAGACATTGGAAATTGAGAATTATTACTATCGATTTTATTAGTACTAATGTCAGGCAAAGATTTTGATTTAGATATAGAAACTTCTTGATTATTTTTATAAAACTTATTTTGTTTTAAAGCCAGTTCTGTCTGAACAGAGATAGATCTTCCATTACTTTCCAAAGGATACTGCCAAGTTTTTGCCATTTGGCCACATGTCTGGATATCATTTTTAACTGATGAAATATCATCTGTCTTATCAAACCTGTGTTCCAGTTTGAGAGATTCCATGTAACTTCCAGACTGCCCAAAATTTGCTTCTTTATGTGTGTTATTCTCAGGAAGATTAAGAGTATAAGATTGTTTGTGTGTACAATCTGCTGTCATGTCACTGTATTCGTTTAGTTTACTTGAATCTGAAGTTTGAATGAAAAGTTTATTTGTTTTGTTTGGGTAATGTTGTTCTTTTAAAATAATTGCTTGATTTAAGTGTTCAACATTACCATTGCTTATACCTTCACCAGGTTTTTCAATTGATGTATGATTCAGAGTTTCCTCTTTTTCATTCTGGTTTGCAGCTTCATGTGAAAAAGATTTGTCATTTTTAATGTTAGCAGTTTCTTGCACTTTATCAGAACTCATTATATAAACATTCAAACTATCACTCATAAATGTAAATGGCACCTTACTGTCTGAAATTTCAGCTGGTGGGAAAACTTCATTAAGATTTTTATAGGAGACTTTACCAGAGAAGTTGATGGTTGTTCCAGATATTAACCTAAATTTTATTTTTTCCTGTTGATCATTGTCATTATTGTCACCCTGTTTACCCTCCACTGCAGAACAATGTTCATTTTGTGGCAAAGGTGGTTTCTCTTTGTTGTCCACATTTCCTACTAAACTAAACTGGTTATTTTCTTTTATTAAATGATGTTTGAAGTTTGCTTGATAAAAATCATGGCCGTTCTCAGGGGCAGTATGTAAATTGATGGTACAGTAATCACCTGTTTTCAGGTGAACACTTGGTAAAATCACATTACTATTTAAATTTTCAGATTCTTTGATTTCTTGCTTTGAGGACTGAAATCCAGAAGTATCATGTTCATTACAGTTTGCTTTATCAGCATTGGGAATCATTTCTTTGGAGACTGAGTGTATGGAATGATTTAATTCATTGCATAAGGATGATTTTTCCTTAATACATGATGACATGTCTTTTCTTTGAGAAAAATTTTCCAACGCCATTTTATCAATTTTTGCTGTAATTGATGTAGAAGAAATTCCATTTAAATTTGCTTTTAAAGAATCATTGCAAATCATAAAATCTGGAGAAACTACCTCCTGATTCTCAACATCATATTCAGTATCAGATTGTGTAACATTAATATTTTCTCTGTTTGTGCATTCACATCTTGATAGCTGAATTCTGTTATCCTCTGAGCAATTACCGTCAGTCCAGTGATGACAGAGTCCACATCCACTGCAAGAACTACGACCAACATTTTCATTTGCTTCCAAGTCAGGCAATTTTTTGTTTTTGTCTAAAAAACTTTTACCAAATTTAGGAGTTAGGCACTGGCTATTTTGTCTGTGGCAATTCAGGAAAAAGCCTGTTTCTGTGTTTATTTCTTCTGAACAATTTCTTGTTTTTGTTGATAACTGATTACATGGTTCTTGCTGACATGAACAGTAATGAGTTCTTTTGTAAAAAGGACACATATTTTCTGAAATCTTATCTTTTGACAGTGATAACTTCTGTTGATCTGCTTTATTAGAAAAATGATTACTTAAAAAATCTTTATGAGTTTCAAACAATCAGATTATTTTCAGGTATACTGAAATTATTTGCAGACTTTAACTGAAATGGTTTCTGAAGTGTCGCATCCTCTGAGTAATTTGAATTAACTTCCTTCACATTGAATTCCAGACTGTCCTCTGAAAAATTGTCCTCTGACTTGTTTTCAAGCAAGCACTCAGAATATTCTTCCTTATCTGACAGTGCCAGCTTCAATGCATAATATTTATATTTCTGCAATGATAAGAAATTATTCAGTATACTAGACTTACTTTTAAAATTATTTTGTTCAGCAAATGTTTGTGTAACAACTGTGTTAGTCCCAACACTATTTGTAATGTTGTAAAACAATGAACATGGTTTCTCATTGTGAGAGCGTATTTGACTTAGAGTGCCAAATGTGTGCAATGCAGATTCACATAATCTGTCATCAGTTCCTACGGCAATGTTTTTCTTTTCTGATTCAAATGTTTGTAGCTCCAAAAAAGATGTATCTATGGCAGCATCACTTGTTGTTTGCACACTTTTACAAGGCAGTGATGGTACTAAATCAGCTCTAGAAATTTCATAAACATTTTCAGCAGAATGTACTTGAACAGAAAAATCTGTCATTTTTGATTGATTCAAGTTCAATTTATTTCTCTGGAGATGTGGTATATAGTCAACTTGAACAGATGCATCGCTTGTGGTGCCTAGATTACAATCATGCTCTTCTGTATTAGTACCTATTGTCCTTGTCCTACAAAAAATACAACAATTGTCATTGTCAACATATTTATTTTTACCACACTCCCCCACCAAATAAAATATATGTGAATTTAGCTGCTTACAACAACATTTAACTGAATATTTGTAAACATCTTCATCCGCATTATAGGTTTCAGTATGTGTATTTGAATTAATGATATCAGCAGTTGTAACTGAAGCTTCTGTAAATTTTACCATTCTACAGTATTTTCTGCATATTGTGTTATCGAATATGTCCAGTTTGTGTAAAGGACAGGCAACTATTGTTAATTCTGTATTTACTGCCACCTCCTGGTACACAATTTCAGAACCTGAACTTTTATCAGTCATTTGCTTTATTCCTGACAAGTATGTGTTTACAGAAACTTCCTTAACACGAATTGTAGGAAAATAATCTGTCTGTATTTCAATATCTGTGTATTGCCTCTTCATTTTTCTCTGACTGTTTAATGCTCTTTTGCTGATTTCAAGAAGTTTAGCCCGAGCTCTAGAACATAGCTTCAGTTCTTCTGGTTCATCATCTTCTTCATTCTTCTCTTCCTTAACTGGTTCTTCTGGTTCTGGCTTCAAATCAGATTTTTTCTTTGTTGTATACAATCTCTTAGTTACAGCCGCTACTATTTCTGCACGTTTTGCATCCTTCTTTGGTCTTTTCAGATGGATGTGCGAAGTTTCTGGAACACTGGATTTTCTTTCTGGATGTCTTACAAGTTTTCCATGGATGTTAGTATGACTGCCAGAAAGTGATTTTGAATACTTTCTACTTGGTCTCGCTTCATTACTTTCTGCTGAATTTAGTGAATTTTTTGAACTAGTTTCTGTTTGGCCTGAAAGCTCTGTACAACTACCATTAGGAGATAACATTTCCTGTGAAAAGTACAAATTACATCTCGCATTTGGCTCAGTACATTTTGTCTTTTTGTCTGTACTGTTCAGTTTTGAGTCAAAAGAATTGTAATCCCTGTTTAATTTTTTTGTAGTTGTTTTTTCATTCCTCCTGTTTGTGTCTTCAAAAAACATAGTGGGAATGAACGAGTCCTTCCCCACATCTTGTTTCCTTTCTTCACTTTTCTGTTTAACATTGGATAATAAATTTAAACATGATTTACAGTGGTGTTTGCAATATTTTCTACTACCATTGTTTTTCAACTCCTCCATAGCTACAGTGTAATAGCAGTGATCCTTTGAACTTCATGTTTGATCTGAATCTTTCAACCTGAAACAAAAAAATGTGTATTAGTAGAAAGTTTTGGTAGCATTATTTTTATTTGTTCTAAATATTCAGTCATAAATAACTAAAAATGAAGGAAATATGTAAGTATGGAAATTTTCTTATGACAACTGGAATGTGATTTTTAAAAAAAATTTTTTTATTTTTATGGGAATAAGTAGATTTACTAAACAATGAACAGATGAATTTTAAAAAACTGCATGTTCTCAGACAGGGTGACTGGAAACTAGATTGAATACCATTCAAAACATGATTGCATTTGTACAATCATTTCATGGCCACCAACCTAAGTCTTGAAATTCAGTCCTGTCAATTCAACAAAATAAACATCAAATTCAGATTTTAAACAAGTAATAAGTAAGTCAATAAAATTAAGTTGCCCAAAGCTACATGAACAAGAACTTACCTAAGTAATAAAGTTTTATATTACATTAAAGAATTCTAACGTATTATTAATTGTCTGTTATAAATAAAAAATGTTGGTAAATGGTTTTAGAGAGTATCTATAGCTAAATTATTGCTTTTGAAATTCTGATGTGATAATAATGCACAATATTAAAATATGGTAGCTAAAAAATTCAGACATTATATGTATATAAATCCTTCATTGTCCGATTTTGTACAATCCACAGGTACTGGAAATAAACATATCTGTACCAGTATATCTATGCAGCTTTTTGTTATATATCTATTATCTTGCCTAAACTTTTTAGTAGGAGGCCTATTACACATAATTCATATACAAAATAATTTTTATAATCATTTTCTTAATATGTTGGTGATTTTTCAGCCCAGGTCCTTAGTTGCTATGATGACTGGTTTTATGGTAATTTTGCTGTCTTACAACTAAAACAAATGCTTTTTATGGTAAACATGTTTCATCTTTATTTAAGACATCTTATGATATTACCACATATTTTGTGAACTGATAATAACTATAAAGAATCCAATCCTTTTTTTTCAACAGTTTTCAGTTTATTATAGAAAATTTCTATTCCTTTAGGAACTACATCAAACTTCTGCAGTATCCGAAGATGCAAGGTCCTTCAGCAATGATGAATGTTTTAAAAGCAACTGATCTGTGTCCATGTAGTTAGTCTCTATGTCTTGATTTATTTGTCATCTCCATAGCAACCTACACTTCTTTTTTTTTTTAGAATAAATGTATCGATTTTTGTCTACACTCAAGGAACAAAAATATAATTTTCTTATAAAATGTTTCTGTTCCATCACATTCCTCCTCAAGTTTCCCAAGGCTTTGCTTACAAAAGACACTGGTAAACTTATAAAAGAAACCTTGCATCCAGTGATACCCATTTTTGTTCCTAGTAGGAATTTTACGTACTTTTTCCAAAAAACACTTTCTTCCTAATACTAAAAACATAACAAAAAACTAAAAAACATTGCAGTAAACACACACAAATGTAAGTCCTTTCATGGTCGCCATATGATATAACCACATATTTTGTGAACTGATTATAATTATAGAGAATCCAATCCTTTCGTTTTCAACAGTTTTCAGTTTATTATACAAAATTTGTATTCCCTTAGGAACTACATAGAATTTCTGTAGTATCCGAAGATGAAAGGGCCTTCACAATGAATGTTTTAGAAGCAACCAATCTGTCTCTATGTCATTAGCCTCTATGTCTTTATTTATTTCTTATCTCCATAGACCATAGCAACCTACACTTCTTTTCTTTAAGAATAAATATATCGATTTTTGTCTACACTCAGGGAACAAAAATATAATTTTCTTATAAAATGTTTCTGTTCCGTCACAATCTTCAATGCCAGTTTTATATCAAGCATTAATGCGCACAAGATCGTATTTCCCCACTAACTACTTTTCTCTCACTATCACTACTGTCCATAGTTTTTGTAAGATGCATTCTAGCGATTTCGCCTGCTACGAACTTTCTTAATAGTAAAGCACTTTTCAGCTCAGAACATAACTTTGTTATACAGTATGTCTATTATCTTACCAAAACCATTTAGAAGGGGGCCAAGTAAAGAACTTTTATAACCATTTTTTTAGCAAGTAAAGCACTTTTTAAATTGATTCTAAACCATTTTCGTAAAAAACATGATTCATATAAGGTATTTTTGAGACATAATGAATTTTGTTTCATTCATTTCCACTAAGCAAGCATAGAATGACAGTCATTTTAAGGTATATTTTGTATGCTCTTAAAATTATATTTAAGGAGATATTTAAAAAATGAAGAACTTGAACTTTTTAAATAAAAGAGCTAGGAAGATAAAAGTAGGCTTAAATGAGAGAGAAAAAATTATTTAATAATAATAATATAACAGTTTGAAGGAAATGAATTCTTCGTAGGAGTTCAGCCGGATAGCGCCGTAAAATGACAACCGGCTCGGTTGTCTTCATGAGGTCTATTACTTCAGATATTACTTGTATTACCTGAAGTCGCAAGCTAGTTTGTGATTTCAGTAATAGACCTGATGAAGACAACCAAGCCAGTTGTCAAAACGTTGTCATTTTACTACGCTATCCAGCTAAACTACTGTGAAGAATTCATTTCATCAATACGCCGGGAAAGTCTCCACTCACAAGTTTGAAGGAAACTTGAAATATAAAGGAAGTAAAATGAAGTTTTAGTGTGAAACATGATGACATCACCATCTGCTACTTTTAGGAATTAATAGCTCTTAAACAAGGATAATTACAAGAAAATTTGTAATAACTGAAAAGATTCCAAATAAAATAAACTATAAGAGTCAAAAATTTCGGTAAAATCCGAGTAAAATAGTGTACCTTGTAAAAATGGGGTTTTCACATTCACAAGAGATTAGTACTTCCATTTGGGAATACTCCTTCATTTTGAAATGTGTCACCTAAAGATTAGCCAAGACTATAAAAAGGCAACCAGCATTCCTTTGAAGATGCAATTTTGAGGGAGCAGTTTTGAAGGGGCAGTTTTGAGAGAGTAGTTTTGAAGAGGCAGTTTTGAGAGAGCAGCTTTGAAGAGGCAGTTTCCAATAGTATGTCGGTACGGGCATGTCAGGTCTCTGTAAGCGCATAGTCTCATTTTAACAGTCAACAAGTGCATGTTGCGTCTTGAGGTAAAATTCAAAATGTAAAGACTCAAAATTTAATTATCTTGCCTTGTAATAAGTTCATGGACACTAATATTCATTTTAAAGAAACTTTAGCTAAGCTCAATGAAGAAGTTTTTTTAACAATGGTTTAGAAAGCCATTAGTGGCAGTGGTTAAAACTATCACTAAGCTCACTCTGAACTTTGGGGCTGCAAACAGAAAGTATATTTGCAAGAGTGTATGCTTTAAATCAGTGTTGTACCTCGGAGGATAATCTGCACCTTCATATATGATTTTCAATGTTTGATTCTGCCTTAAATATGTTCAATAGTGTAATCGGATTCCAGTGTTAACTTCATCGAACTTTCAGAATATATTTAAAATTGGTAACTACAGCGACTTTTTTTCTAGCTATTAGAAGGTAAATTAATAGCTTGGTGACCTGTTTTAAGAACTCTAGCATGTTTGAGAAAAGGTATCAATACTACAGGCAACACGAACAAGTGAATGCAAATGTTGCATAACCCCAAGCAATGTTTGGTTATTACGTTTTGTATCAGGTTTTGTTGGCAAGTCTGATAACTGGTCCTTCAAAGTTAAATAAATACATAATCTACAATAAATAAACTGTTCTAAGGTTCCAACTGTGAATAAATGTCACAATTATGAGATCTTTCAAGGGGATCTACCTTTCGTTTATGAAGGTGAAGATAGATTCCCTCAAAATGTGCCATAATTGTGACATTTATTTGTTACTGGAAGTCTGAGAATGGTTTATTTGTTTACAATGTCATGATAAGATTCATTTTTACACCATCTACAATACCACTAGCTACTTAAAATAAAATGTAATATCCATGTTTCATCTAACATTAAAAAAAAGCTGACATAATGAAATATAAAAATTTTTTAAATCCAATGAAAATAAAGTCTTTTGGCTACAGTGAGGTTTCCTTCCATGTAATGAAACACTGTACCATTAATATAAGTGTAGTTGTCTCATTGTAGGTATCTGTAATTGCGTTTTTAATTTTTTTTATCTGCTTTACGTCTCTCTAACGGAGAGGTCTTTAGAGACGGTAAAGGATGGGGGGCAAGGAATGGGAAGGAATTCGGCCATGGCTTTTTGAAGGAAGCATCCCGGCATTTGTCTGGAGTGATTTGGGAAACCATGGAAAACGCAAATCTGGATGCCCGGACGGGGATTCGAACCGCTGCTAGCCATTACACCACCATGCTCGCTGCTGTTTTTAAGTTGGTACATTTGCTGACTTACACAAAATATCAGTACCAAACCACTTTATAAGAATGATGATAGCTCTCAAAATGAGAACTATAGATCCATATCACTTATACCAGGATTTTTGAAGATAATCAATAAAACAATGCATAAAAAGGTATATGAATTTATTGATTAAAATGAAATACTCAGAATGATTCAGTTTGGTATTTTGTCAGTACAATTACAACAATTAACAAGTCTTTGGTTATTGCATCAAATTATATGTAGTACTAACATTGTGCTTGTTAAATTTTTGAGGTGCTAAATAACACATCTGTAATCACTAGTCGAGAATAATATTAGTTTTTTTTTTTTAAATTAAGAACTGTTCATACAGTTCCACATCTCTGACACAGTTCTTACATGGGATGAGAGTGAAAAATCTAATACCAGAATGTCAGCATAAGGATCTAAATCTATCAGCACATCTCTTACCGAACAAGCTTCACTAAATGCATATTCCCCTGTCACTTGATGATTATGCAACCATGGCGAAATTGCCACTGGAGTCTGCACTCTATTGCAATTAAATTAAATATTTTCAATATAACCATGAAGTTGTGTTAGCCAACTCCATGAAGATGTATCCATATGCTAACTTTGTTACCTTCACAATGGCCTAGGTTATGTTTGCGAAAACTTACACTGTAACTGACTTAAATGAACCAATGAAGTCTATTATATTGACTATTTGTTGAAGAACTTATTTTTAGGCTTCCCATAAATGTTGATCTACTGTACTTTGACGACTATCAAAAATACTAATGCAGACGCATACATTACATTAAAATGTGAAATCCAATTAATTGATTTACAATTTTTTGTACCCATGAGAATTTGCTGAAGTTAACTATGGAATGATGGTTGTCACTACTGAGTTTAAATATGACATTCATATTTTCCCAGCACTTGTAAGAAATAGGGGTAACCAGTATAATTGACAAAATTGTGATGGAGCGCTTGCTCCAGTGGCAATCTCCCTACACATACCTTTTCTCCTTTCCTCTTTCAACCTACTTTTGCTCTCTACTAATTTTTACTTTAAATTCCTTCAGTGTGTCTGGTAAATTATTCATTACTTCTCTTGGCAATTTATTCCAGTCCCTAACACCCATTCCTATGAAAGAAAATTTTCCCACACCCTTTTGCCTGAAATCAAGTGCGAGCTTGTGGTCATGGTCAACCTTACCCTTCCTAGCACCTCTCTTAATTTTCCCACCAATATCTTTCCATGCTTCATCACCAGTATAGGCTTTGTAAACTCCCATGATTCTCTTCACACTACTCCTATTCTCCAATGAATCCCACTCCAGCTCCTTTATCATATTAGTTACCGATCGTGTTCTGTGGTAATTTCCAAAGACAAATCTGGCACTCCCTCCAACTCCTGTATTTGATACCCAAAATGTGGATCGCAAACTACACCACCATATTCCAGCAGTGGTCTGACCTCAGTTTTGTACCCTAATTCCCTTACTTCTCTAGTGCATCCCCTCATCACTCTTTCCAACAGGTGAAGGATTTTGAACCCATTACCTACCACCTCTCCAATGTGTCCTACCCAGTTAAGTTTACTATCAAATTTTATGCCAAGGCATTTCCATTTTGAGTCTTCAATAATTAGCTCCTTCCCCACTTTATAATCATAATCAACCTTTAGCTTTTTATCTGTGTACCTAATAAGCTGACTCTTCTTTCCATTTATCTTCATCCCATGTTTACTCACCCAGCTAATTATCCTATCTAGATTATATACACCTGTGGTACAAATTATCCTTATCAAAAATTAAACAGAAGCAACAAAGTCTTGTTGTAATGTAACAGTCATGGGATAGGTTGTAATGCTATCGTAATTTAGTACCATCATTTGGAGTTTAACAACAATAAATTGTAGAGGATGATGATGTAATAAAGCATGAAAATATAAGAATTCGTGCCTAATTCTAATGGTGCATGTAGAAAGTATATTTCCATGAAATTTAAATTATTTACATGTCGAAAAGAGAGGAGGAGAAAAACTAACTGAAAACACAAGCATAAAGTACTGTCCAAGCTTACAGGGAAGAAGTAAAAGGAAGTAAATGTTTGTTGTCACCTAAGAATCTAATATTTTGATACAAGAGGCATAGCTGGGAAGCTAAGAATTAAAAGGAAATTTGAGTAGTTGAATCATGTAGTGGCACAGATTTCGAAGTTCCTTTCTTTTAATAGAAGTAAATGAAATACCATGGAAAATAAATTGGGGAAGTCAGATTAAGCTAAACTGAAACAAAATATGAAAGTTAAGTGTTTTGTTGAGTCTGGAACTTTCTTACAAGCTATATAAAGAATAATTATCTCCAGCAATCAGGAGATAAGATTTTACAGGGCACAGATCAGCACAGGAAATAGTTGTAAAATTAAGAAGGGAAACGTTCATCTGTGACCAGTCCCTGGTATTACTGGTGTGCATGAATTACCTTTATTTTGAATTAAAATTAAAACTTAGACTGTAAGTGATCAATTACAGAAGTACATGCAGTTGGATGCTAAATGTGGATCAGGACCTTTCACAAATATAAGACAAAATTATTCATTTTTTACATCAGAATCTGGTTGGAGGCAATCAGAATTAGAAGTCACTTCAACAGAAAAAATTAATTCAGAATTATGGTGGGACAAATACGGCAAATACTAATAGTAGGGATAGGTCAAATATGTGGTTGAAAGGCACCAGTACAGTATAGTGGAAGTGAAAGTAGTTTTTTTTTTTTAATAATAAGAGCCTGAAATTAAAAAAAAGAAGAAGGAGCACAGAAAAGAACAGAACCTACCTACTACAATAAGGATGTGAGGAAGTTGACGAGCTTGTTATGAAGAAAACATAACAGACTATACAAGCAGCAGTGCAACTGAGAGCATGTGGAGCCACTAAAAGGTGAATTAACAACAGCAAATTGAGAAGCTAATGATGCAATCATGAAAAATATCATTGCTGTGGAGCAAGCAATGAATGATGCAATTAAAAAGTTGAATAACCACATTAGGAAATTAAGGATGAGGGATGATATTTAGACAATGACAAATAACAGTGAAGAATAAGTTACAAAGGATATCGAAATAGCTGAGATGTTGAGCGGCTGGAATTATTACTGTTAGCCATCCAGAGATAGTTGGAGGAAATAACTGAGTGGTAGCGTCTTGATGTTGTTAGGAATGATAAAACCAGGAAATTAGAAATACAAGTATCAGAATATCATGAGAAATCTCCATAGTTAATAAAATGTAAATTACACCAGATGTGTTGAATTTTGGAAAGGGTAACTTTGCATCATACTTAGAACTATTATTTAGTTTGAGTCTGGAGAGTTTCTGAATTCCAGGGGGAAAAGATGTGTAATGTATATCATTTCATACAAGGAGGTGAGGCAAATAGGCTGAGATTTAAAGGACATTTTTGTTTTTTACTCTGAAATCTGTCAGGAACTCAACAGAAAAATGGACTAAAAAGAGATTAATAATGTGAATCACAGTCAATATGGCAAGTGAGCATCTAGAGGAATTAAAAAAATGTGTGTTTGCAATTTTTTGGGCAAATTTTTTAAAAATTTTGCAAAGCTGCAATTAAAAAAATGGTCCCTAAAGGCGGATGAATCAGAAATGAACAATGGCATGGGAATGCCTTCTGCAATGGGAAACCACTATATTCAAAACCAAATGGTATCCGAAGGACATGTAATACTCTCAAATTACATATATCATCATGACTTCTTCCTGGGTAAAATATTCCGGAGGTAAAATATTCCCCCAATCGGATCTCTGGGTGGGGACTACTCGGGGAGGAATCATCAGAATGAATAGAAACATTCTAAGAGTCGGAGTGTGGAATGTTAGAAGTCTGAATAGGGCAAACAGGTTAGAAAATTTAAAAAGTGTCATGGAATGACTTAAATTAGATGTTGTTGGGATTAGTGAGATTAGCTGGATATTTTTTTACCAAATCTACATGATTTTCAAATCTGCACCAAATTTCATAAAATCTCGAATGGTGAGGGTTAGGGTGTGTGTTAACATGATGGTTGCTGAAGTTAATATTGAATGTTTGATACGTGACTGATATATATTTTGAAACTAAGGAAAAAAGTATTGGCTTCTAGGTGATATAAATAATGAAGGACAGGGAAATTAACCCACCACATACCAAAGTGGACGGCTGCGGTGAGAGGAAACACTTATGCTGACAAACAAATACACAATATTTCAGCATCTGCCTTCATCAGTGGTAGATAAATGGGCCATTAGTCTCCATACGTGTGTACACAATGAACGTCACCCAATGACTAACTGGGTGGTGGGGGAAGAATGGGGGAATGGTTTAAAAGTAGACTATCGACAATGTCTGATATATTGCAGGCGATGGTAAAATGAACATATGTAGCAAGGGTACGGTATTGACCCGAGAAAAGTTATATCTAGTAATTAAAAAAATAAATAAAGGTGATGGGGTTAAGTGGTTGGATTTCAACGGTGGTTAAGGCCATGTGGGTGTCTGGCATCCAGGATATTCTGGTATGCTAGTTCCCATCTCTGAAGTTCTGCTGTAGTGGTGCTGTCAGGGAATACTCTGACTGCTCTCGCAGTAAAAACAGTCATTGAGATTGTTGGAATCGTGGCTATTGGCATGATCTGGTATTGGAAGGTACCAAATGTCAATATCTCCTTCACGTGATGTGTCCTGTTTTCATGGTTGAAACTGTGTTGACTGAAAGATTGCCAGTATAAGTAATCACCCACTGCTTGCCAACGGCCTCCTAAAGGAGGGTGGAAGAGAGGGAATCGGCACCAACTTGCCCTTGGGGTTAGAAACGGCCCTTAGAGGTGGATGAATCAGAAATGAACAATGGAATGGGAATTCAGAAGGCAATTGTAAATCATTACATTCAAGACCAACATGGTATCCCAAGGACATGTAATACTCTAAAATTACATATATTATGACGACTTCTTCCTGGGTAAAATATTCTGGAGGTAAAATAGTCCCCCAGTCGGATCTCTGGGTGGGGACTACTCGGGGAGGAGTCGTCGGAATGAATAGAAACATTCTATGAGTCGGAGCGTGGAATGTTAGAAGTCTGAATAGGGCAAACAGGTTAGAAAATTTAAAAAGTGGTATGGAACGACTTAAATTAGATGCTGTTGGGATTAGTGAGATTAAGTGGCAGGATGCACAGGCTTTATGGTCTGGAGAACACAATAATTAACACAAAAGCTGTCAGTGGAATTACTGGTGTAGTTTTTGTAATGAATAAGGGAGTAGGGAAACGGGTAAGTTATTATGAACAGTCTAGTGACAGGATTATTTTGATGAGTTTAGAAACTAGGCACGACGTAATGAAAGTTATCGATACAGGTTCACAAGTAGATGCAATTTTTTTAGATTTCCAGAAAGCCTTTGACTCTGTGCCACACAACCGCCTCTTAGCGAAGCTTCGAGCGTACGGTATATCGGATCAGCTTTGTGAATGGATAAAGGATTTTCTAACTGGTCGGTCGCAGTATGTTGTCGTTGAAGGAGAAAGTTCTTCTAATCTAGATGTTACATCGGGTGTACCTCAAGGAAGTGTAATAGGACCACTTCTTTTCTTAATTTTTATAAACGATCTCGGAGACAAAGTGAAAAGCCTTTTCAGATTGTTTGCTGATGATGCGGTTATTTATAGGGAAGTAAGAACTTTGGCCGATTGCTTAGAAATTCAGCGCGATCTGGATGTTATTTTGGCTTGGTGCGCTGAGTGGCAACTTACTCTAAACTGTAAAAAGTGCAAGACAATGAGCATAACTAACAAAAAGAATCCGATTGTTCAGAAATACGAGTTAAACAATACAGTTATTGATATGGTCGATTCTATTAAATATTTGGGAGTAACAGTACAAAGGAACATGAAATGGGACATACACATTAATTCTTTAGTAGGTAGAGCAAATTCTAGGCTGCGATTCATAGGTAGAATCTTGAAAAATTGTAATGAACAAACAAAGGAGATAGCGTACAAATCTCTTGTGCGTCCACATTTGGATTATTGTTGTGCCATTTGGGACCCGTTTCGTAAGGGATTGATCGAAAGTATAGAGAAAGTACAGAGAAGAGCCGCTCGATTCGTGACCGCTTGCTACAGTCCTTATGAAAGCGTCACAGAACTGATTAGCAGATTAGGTTGGGAGTCTCTGGTAGATAGACGACACACGTTTCGTTTAAACTTATTGGAAAACATGCGTACTCCAACTTTCACTCATGAGTGTAGTGAAATACTTCTTCCACCAACCTATTTGAGTCGGAAGGACAGGAAAGATAAAATTAGAGAAATAAGGTGCCGGACTGATTCTTATATGAATTCTTTTTTCCCTCGTACCATTAGGGATTGGAATGCACAGCAAAGAGATTAGCTTTGGTGCTGAGCACCCTCTGCCACCCACAATTTTGTGAATTGCAGAGTATATATGTAGATGTAGATGTAGGCCCACCCCAATCACGTTAGTACAAGTGTATATGCAAATATCACAGGAAGATGATGAAGAACAGAGAAAATATACTCCAGAATTGAAGAATTAATCCAATATGTAAAGCGGGAGGAAACTCTAATAATTATGGGTGATTGGAATGTGATAGTAGGAGAAGGAAAAGAGGGGAATACTGTAGGAGGTTTTGCTCTAGGAGAAAGAAACAAGCAAGGAAGCAGGTTGTTCGAATTTTATGAAAGATATAAGTTAGTCATGACAAACATGCTGTTCAAAAGCCATGCAGAAGCATATCGAGCATGGTGGGTGAATGGTTAACTTTCTGGCCTCGCATTTGGGATGACATGGGTTCGAATCCCTATCCGGGCATCCAGATTTGGGTTTTCCATGGTTTACCCAAATCACTGCAGGTGAATGCCGGAATGCTTCCTTCAAAAAGGCCGTGGCTGAATTCCTTCCTGTTCCTTGTCCCCAGTCTCATCCCGCCTCTGTTGACCATAGTCGTCGACGAGGCATAAAGCCATAAGTAAAAAAAAAGAAGAAGAAGGATATCCACCTACAAACATACAGGGGATACAGGCAGATATCAGCAACATTTGACAAACAGAGATTCAGGAATCAAGTTCTAGACTGTAAAGCGTACCCAGGAGCAGACATTGACTCTGATCATAATTTGATAGTAATGAGGTGCAGGCTGAAATTCAAGTGAATAAGGAAGCAATATTAGCAGAACAGACTGGAAGTGAATAAATTGAAACAATCTAACATGAAAGAAAAATTTGTAGAAATGGTAGACTTAGGTCTAAGAAGTAACTCTAAAAGGAGCTCAGAAAAAGATGAATGGAATGCAGTGAAGCAAGAAATAATGAAAGCTGGTAAAGAAACTGTACAACACTTGTTTTTCTGGGGGTTAACAAAACCAAAGTTCAAACTTTAATAATGTCATTTGACTGTTTGCCTCTGGTACCTACAAATACCCCTCAAACCTGAAAGGGAAAAGTAAAAATGAGCACACAGTACACAGTTCTCAAGTTTCACAAGAGGTATAAATTCTAAAAGTTGTCTTACAAAAGTTCAGTACCAGATTATATGGATAAGGCAATCAGACAACATTTCCTTAGATGATCACAGATCAGGTACACTCAAAAGAGAAAACAAACCCCCCTCTGTCCCTCCTACTCTGATGAAAGTTGAACTACGGCATTATTAAGATGTACTACTGCCACATGGAACTATTTGCTCTGCTAGCAACACACAAGCCTACCTACTCCAGATCTGCCTGTAGACTGAGTGAGTAACTGTTATAGCGGCTTTCTACACATTGAATCCATCGACTTTGTGACATCAGCAAAACACTTTGGAAATTAATATCTTAATAGGATCTTAATAATTTGCATCATAACTAACACTTGGGCTTCCTGGTATTTTATTCTATCTGTTTCAACCTGGTTTAGTCCTCAAAAAGATTTCTATTAAATTAGTTTCTATTAAATTAATTTCATACTCTTTTACATCATGAGCCTAGGCGCACTTTCAGACAATCACGACAATACATTTATATAAACCTCATTTATCTTACAGATGCATTAAACTTTCTACCAAAATCAATATATCATTTTTACCCACTTAATTAAATCTGTCATCTGAAATTAATATCTTGGTTCACCATCATTGGTTTAAATTTTTATTTTTTTCTCTTAATTAAAAAACCTACTTATTCTCAACCTAATGACTCGACTATATGTTCAGAATATTCTTAAGGATGCTGTCTATAACTTGTGATAAAAGGTATACTATGGCTTTTTGGGTTTACTAGTTATTTCAAATTTTCGGTTTGCTCCCTCCTGACAACACGATTTGCCAACATCAACAAATCGATATATCTCTTAAGCTAAATTTATCTGTATGTGATAAATTCACTTTAAATTGCTTCTTATCAAAAGTGAAAATGAATGCAAGAAAAACTATTATGGTTAAAAAACTACCTTAATTAAATTTCTATCTTACACGTAGGCAGCCTCGAAATCGAACTATAACGTATGTTGCTGCTGGAACTAGCTAATAGAAATACTTTTCTGTACTTGTTCTCTGGTTTACCCCTAATATTCAATGGTTTCAAACAAGCTTATGGATATGTTATAAAACATTAGGCTTCAGGGAACAAGCCGCCTGAAAACGTTGGATCACAGAAGAAATTTTGGAGTTGATGAATCAGAGGAGAAGGCACAAAAATGCACAGGATGAAGTAGGAAGAGAACAATAAAGGCAATTTAGAAATCAAACAAACAGGAAATGCAAAAAAGCAAAAGAGGAATGGCTACAAGAATAGTGTGAAGAAGTAGAAAAGGAAATGGTCATTGGCAAAGTAGATTGTTGCATATAGGAAGATTAAACAAAATTTTGGAGAAATGAAGAAAAGAGGTAGGCACATTACAGCTGTTGATGGGAAACCTGTTTTAAGCTCAGACAATAGAGCTAACCAATGGAAGGAATACTCTGAGAAACTGAATGATGGGGACAACTTGAGCAATAGCATAATGGAATAGGAAGGCGATGTCAACACTGATGACTTTGGAGATCCTGTTGTGAGGACACAATTTGAAAGAGCTTTGAATGACTTAAAAGCAAATAAGGCAGTTGGAATTGATGAGATCCCTGCAGAACTTCTTAAATCCCTAGGAGAAGAAGGAATAAAAATATTATTCAAACTGATATCAAGAAGTTATGGAACAGGAGAAATTCCTACAGATTGTAATAGAAATATTATCTTCACACTTACAAAGAAAGCACAAGCCAACAAATGTGAAAATTATTGCACCATTAGTCTAACATCACATGCTTCAAAATTACTGACCAGAATAATATACAGAAGGATGGAAACAGTAGTAGAAGAGATAGTAGGTGAAGATCAATTTAGGTTTAGGAAAACCACAGTACAAGGGAAGCAATTCTAGCTTTAAGATTAATACTTGCAGGGTATATCAAGAAAAACAAAGATACTTTATGGCATTTTTTTGATTTAGTAAAATCTTTTGATAATGTTAGATGGGACAAGATGTTCAAAATTTTAAAGAAGTCAGGTCTAAAATATCGAGATAGAAGAATACTTTATAAATTATACTAGCTCGTACCCGTGACTTCGTACGCGTGGATTAAGAATTTTTTTCCAGGATTGAATATAGAAAGTTGTTGGTAATGAAAGATTGGTCCCAAACAATATCGAGTCGGCATAATATGACAGGAAAGCTATCACTATATCACTCTACCGTTGAACCTGTCTCTTGAAGACAATCAATTTCCCACATTTTTCTGTCACCATTCGATAAGGTCTCAAATTTCGTGACTACAACTGTTAATCATACTGGAAAAAAATGTCCTGTGCACTTCATACAGATTTTCTTATCAAATTCCATCAATATCGATATAGCCATTTAGTCGTCAAAACATAACAAAAAGACAGAGACTTACTTCCGTATTTATAATATTATTACTGCGGTTCACACACACACACTGACTGCGAACAATACCTGATGGATCACTATAATGTAAAAAAGTGCCACCTACAGCATTGCAAGATTCCGTATGATTTGCCTCGGCATTGCACCCCTAACTTAGTGTTATCTACAGTTTATTATTCAATCCGAATAACCTATGGCAAAGGCGTGACTCTTATGATCAAAAACATTTTAAAAATCTTAGCCTCCACGGAGATTTAAACCAGAGACCACGACCCAAACATTTGTAAGCAAGCACTTTAACCACTTAGCTGTCTGACAGCTACACGGAAAAAACACTTCAGAGACAACCATATCGAACGCATCTGTCTATCGCCGTTCAATAGTATTTCGAAATTATGAGACACATTTGTTATTTATACAGATAATTTTTCAACCAAATGTAGACCGTATTTTTCTCCTTGTTTCAGTGTGCAAAGTTTCATCGAGATCGATGAAAACTGTGAATTTGTATGAAGAACAAAACAAACATACATACATTCATCTTTATATATATAGATGGATAGATATATTACTGCACATCACACACACACTGACTGCGAACAACCCCTGAGGTATCAATATAATTTACACCTACAGCATTGCAAGACTACCTACCTACGATTTGCCTCACATTGCACCCTAAATTGTGATATCTGCAGTTTAACATTCAATCTGAACATCCGACGGCCCAGGCGTGACTCTTACAATCGAAACAATTTTTAAAAATCTTTGCCTCTCCGGAGATTTGAACCGGAGACCACGAACCCAAAGTGTTCGTAAGCAAGCGCTTTAACCACTTAGCTGTCTGACCGCTACATGGGAAAACAGTCCAGAGACGACCATATCCAACACGACTGTCTATTGCTGTCCAGTAATTTTTCAAAAGTATAAGACAACATGTATTATTTATACAGAAAATTTTTCAACCAAATGTAGACAGTATTTTTCTCCTTGTTTCAAAGGATAAGTGTTCAAAGTTTCATCTAGATGGGATGAAAACGTTTTGATTAGTATGAAGAACAAAGTCCAGTGCCTTCCCTACAGATTTTCTCGTCAAATTCTGTCAATATCGATATAGCCATTTAATTGTCAAAACTAACATAAGACAGAGACTTACTTCCGCATTTATAGTATTCCTACTGCAGATCACACACACACTGACTATGAATCACCCCTGATGGATCAATATAACGTAAAAAAAGTGTACATCTACTGTATTGCAAGACTACTTACGAATTGCCTCAGATTGCACCCCTAACTTTGTGATATCTACAGTTTAAAATTCAATCCGAATAACCTACGGCCCAGGCCTGACTCTTACGATGAAAAACAATTTTTAAAAATCTTAGCCTCCACAGAGATTTGAACCGAAGACCACGATGTCAATAAGCAAGCGCTTTAACCACTGAGCTGCCAGTCCACTATATGGAAACATGGTACCGAGGACGTCCATATCCAACGTGTCTGTCTATCGCTATATTCGAAGTTATGTGTTATTTATACAGATAATTTTTCAACCAAATGTAGACAGTATTTTTCTCCTTGTTTCAAAGGATAAGTGTGCAAAGTTTCATTGAGATCGGATGATAACTGTGAATTTGTATGAAGAACAAACAAACAAACATACATACATTCATCTTTATATATAAAGATAAGACTCAAGTGGCTATAATAAAAGTAAAGAATCATAAGAGACATGCATCAGTTAAGAAGGGTGTGAAACAAGGCTGTAGACTATCCCCGTTACTACCGTATACAACTTGTATGTAGAGGAAGCAATAAAAAGAAGTAAAATAAAAATTTTCATGTGGCATGTTCAAGGAGAAAAAATCAGTACACTATGATTTGCTGATGATATTATCCTGTTAGCAGAACAGGCTGAAGGTACTGAGAAGTTGCTGAATGGCATGAAAAAAATACTGGACTGAATATAAATCAAAGCAAGACAAAAGTGATGAAATGTACCAGAAATTATACAAATAATAGTAGATTAAATTTAAAAATTAGAATAGAATGCAAAAGGAGACTTAAGTGAATTCTGCTACTTGGGAAGCAAATTTTCAACTGATGGCTGAAGCAGGAATGATGTTAAAAGCAGAATAGCACTATCAAAAAGAGCCTTCATGAAAAAGTGAAATCTTTTAGTTTTAAATATTTATCTAGGACTTACAAAGAAGTTTTAAAAACTCTGTGTGTGGAGCACAGCACTTTATGGTAGTGAAGCATGGACTTTAGAAATACCAGGAAGAAAGAAAATTGAAGCATTTTAAATGTGGTGCTTCAGAAGAATGATGAAAATTAAGTGGGCAGACAAAGTACAAAATGAATGAGTTTTGGAAATGATGGTGAGGAAAGAAGTTTGTGGATAAAGCTTACAGAAATAAGAGACAGGCTGGTAGGTCATATTTTGAGACATGCTGGTTTAGTTAATATTATAGTGGAGGGAACAGTCAAAGGTAAGAACTGTAGAGGAAGACAGAGATTAGAATATATGAAGCACATAATTGAGGACATGGATTGTAAGGGATATATAGAGATGAAGAGGTTAGCACAAGATAAGAAGGGAAGGAGGATTGCATCAAACCAGTCAAAAGACTGATGACAGAAAAAAAGAGAGAGGTGACTGAACAGCTACAAGGTGACATGTTCATGATATATAACTGGGCAGGACAACATGGAATAAAAAATAATAATAGTAATAAAAGAGCCAAGAAAAGTCATCTTTGCTTGTTGAAGATCTTAGTTGTAAGTATCTTGGCATAATGTTTAATGATAAACTTAACGGGGCAGGACACATTGGGTGGGTGGTAGGAAAAGGTTACAAAATCCTTTATTTATTGGTGACATTGATGGGGTGAGGGGGGGGGGGTCCCTGGAAAATGAGGAAATTAAGATAAAAAAACTTATGTCAGATTACTGTTTGCATATGATGGCATTATGTGACATTTTTTTGGTATCAAATACAGGAGTTGTAAGAGGTGCAAAGGGGGGACATTTGTCTGTGGAAATTACCAACTACTGAAGAAACTCATTAAGTCAAATTACAAGGAAACTCGAAAAATTTGAGTTATAGAGGTTTTGATTTATAAAGGCTTTTTAGAATACATATTCGATTTCCAGGGGTTTAGATTCTATCCTACCAAATTTTGAGTTACAGAGGTGAAATAAATAAAAATTCATGTTACAGAGTAGCATTTACTCTCAACTTAAGAATTTATAGGTATATGCAAACAAAAAAAAAAAAAATCATAGGTAAGATAACATACATAGATTAAAAAATAAATATAAAAGTCAATATATTATTTTTGCTTAAAATAATTAGAGCATTCTATATCTATAACATTACCAACAGTATACAGAGCAGAAAATGTTTTTTTTTTTTTTTTTTTTTTTTTTTTTTTCTGCACTGCTGGATTGATCTATAAAATTCCTCAACATATTTAGTGCTGCTCTTGCCTCTTTGCTGGAAACCATCTGAACAGTATGGCGGATTACTCGAGTCTTTTACATCATCAATTTCAGCTTTTTGAGCAACTGAATTTATAATTTTCTCATCAGATAATGATCCAGTAGTGATAACTTCATCATTGCACATGAGGAAGTCCTTGAAAGGTATTCTGTGTCAGATACCAGTACATTTCATCACACTCTGTCATCTATTCTCATGGTTATCTAACATGTTCTTTACTACTTCCATTCAGTACAACTGAAGTTTTAATGATGCCTTGGTTTATTGGATGCAATTTTGATGTTGTATTGGTAGGTAGATATTGAATTTTAACTGTTTCCAATTGTGAACATCATTATGTGCAGTAGAATTATTAATAAGCAGTAGAATTTTTCTATACCGTAAGAGGGGGTTACTTTGTGACAAATTTTAGCGTTTTTCCTACACCAGCTCAACTGTTTTAAACGTTTCCCAAAACTGAGTATTACAAAACACTGATGTATCTTTCTCCTATATAACGAAATATTGCGCAACTCTAAATCTTTAATATCAACTGAGATATTTAGGTTAAAAATTGTCACAAAGTTACCCCCATCAGGCAAGGTAACTTTGTGCCAGATGCGTTTTTGCCTAGAAATGCAAGAGAAAAAAAACATTTTCACAAAGTTACCCAATGATACATTTATTAAACTTTTAATAAAACAATACTACAAAATTTTGGCAATTTAATCTAGGTCTTTGACAGCAAACAGAAATTTAGGTTAAAAATTGTCATAAAGTTACCCCCATCGGGTGGGGTTACTTCGTGCCAGATATGTTTTTACCTATAAATAAAAGAGAAATTATATTCTTATACTGTTTTAAGCCTTTCTTGACACTGAAAATACAATATACAGCTTCAATAGTTAAATGGAAAACTTGTGGGGTTACTTTGTAACGGTATAGTTGTGTCACAAAATAGCCCCTTAAAGTGTCGATATTTTGGTTTTGTTGTTACATCTCAAGTAAATTTCAGATCACAAACATTATATTACTCCACAATACAATACATTCTTTTTCCATTGATCCCAATATAAGAGACTGGCTCTGTGGGATGTGGAAAGTTGTCAATTTACAGATAAACAGTTGCATAACAAAAGAATAAGTACACCACTAGATGTACAGTCATAGTATACATGGTACATTAAACACTTCCATTAAAAAATAATACATACATCAGAAGATGTACAGTCATAGCATATATGGTACAAAAAATAAAATTCCATAACAAAATAATACATACACCACAAGATGTACAGTCATAACATATATGGTACCGTAAACAATTATGTAACAAACTAAATACATACACCAGGAGATGTACAGTCATAGCATACATGGTAAATTAATTATGTGAACTATATTTACACAAGATACTAGCAGTTATTTTTTAGATACCTTAGAAATAAATTCTTCGACAGAGTAGAAGGAGTTGTCAATTAAAAATTCTTCAATTTTTTCCTGAATTTATTCTTATCATCTACTAGACATTTAATATGTGTTGGGAGCATATTGAAGATATGTATCCCTGAATATCGGACCCCTTTTTGAACAAATGACAATGACTTGTAAGTCTTGTGAAGATCATTTTTACTTCTAGTGCCATAATTGTGTATTTTACTATTTGTTTCAAACAAAGTATAATTTGTGACTACAAAGGACATTAATGTGTATATATACTCAGATGCTAATGTTAAAATCCCTAACTTCTTGAACAGCTCTCTACATGAAGTTCTATTGCTAACCCCACACATAATTCTTATTACACACTTTTGGGCTCTGAACACTTTGTCTCTATGGGTAGAATTGCCCCAGAATATTATTCCATATGACAATAAGGAGTGAAAATAAGCAAAATAAACTAGCTGCCTCCTACGGAGATCACCTAAAGCTGAAATTGTACGAATTGCAAACGTGGCTGCTCCCAATCGCTTTAGTAAGTCAGAAACACGTACTTTCCAATTTAAATTATGATCAATATACAAGCCTAGAGATTTCACACTCTCTACCTGTTGAATGGACTGGCCTGCAAATTTTATGTCTATATCAGATGTTAATCTGTGTGATGTACTGAATTGCATATACTGAGTTTTATCAAAGTTTAAAGACAAGCCATTAGCTGTAAACCATTTATTAATCAGTTCAAAGACATAATTTGAAATATATTCTGTAGATAAATCTGGAGTGTTTTTAATTCCTATGTTTGTGTCATCTGCAAATTGGACAAATTTTGAGTTTTTAGATGAAACACAGGGTAGATCATTTATATATATTAAAAACAATAGTGGCCCCAATATAGAACCCTGAGGTACTCCAAATCTGATTAATTTCCACTCAGAAAACAGTGGACCTCTTAAGGCAGCCTTAAAATTCTCCATTGACACTTTCTGTTTTCTATTTAGAAGGTAAGAACTAAGCCATTTATTAACAATGCCATCTATAACATAAGACTTAGGTTTCTGTATCAGAATTTTATGATCTACACAGTCAAACCTAATAACAACCAAGAAAAACTTTCCTGTGTTAGCTGGTTCTCAAATGTGTAACACTTCAGCAGACAAAGTTTTCAGATATTGATCCAACTACACAAAAAGACCTTTCAACAATACGATGACTTGACAGAACAATTGAGACGGGAGAGCTTCGGACACTGGCCGACAAGAGGCACTGTAAGTCCTACAAAGCGATGAAGCTGTTGTTCGCTTTCCTGGTATCGCTGACATGGTGGTGAGTGATTTGAAATACAAAAACTAGACCGTGTGTCACAAAGTTATACCTCAGTCACAAAGTAACCCCCTCTTGCGGTAGCCATTTTCTTGTCAGTTACTTCTAAGAAAGTATCTTTGCCAATATTCTTAAAGTCGGTATCTTACATATTTTCTGTTTGAGATATACATGGTAGTTACGGTATTTAAAATCATTGAGTTGTAGAGGTAGTAGAATCCATGGGTGCCGGCAGGATTACTTTAAGGGGGGGGGGGTAAACCTGTTTTTTTTTTTTTAATAAATACATTATATATAACCTTATTAAGTAAGGATGTTGAATTTATTGTTGAACAAATTTGGACAACAAGCTAGGCGCCTTAAGTTATTATTCAAACAGTGAATTTAATAACAGAATTTTTGTTTCTTAATCTTTTTCTGTGTATTTTCTTTCATAGCACGGGGGTGCAAGTGCACCCCTTCCCAGCACCCATGGTAGAATCAAACATTGATATGTTCAAGATACACAGGTCAAATATATTTTTCTGACTTATGGAGAAAAATGTGCATTGAAATATCTTGTAGGGGAATGCTGATTACTTCAACTTATTGGGGCCTCAGATCAAGTAATGGAGGTTTGAGGCCTTGAAGAGAAGGGAACAAGGATTTCTTTTGAGTTGTAGAGGTTTTTGACTTATCAAGGGTCGGCTTACCGAGGTACCACTATAACACAAAAAATAAATGATATGATATTGGAGCTTGATTGGGATTCATTAGAAGACTAGAGGAGTATGAAGAGAGTTCATGGAGTTTACAATGTGCATGTTGTTGAGGAGGCATGGAAAGATATTCGTGGAATAATTAAGAGTAGTGCATGAAAGAAAAAATTATACTTACAAGCTGGCGCTTGATTTCAAGCACAAGGGAATGGGAAAATTTTCTTTTGTAGTTAAAGCAGTCAGGGGTTGGAATAAATTACCAAGGGAAGTGATGAATAATTTAACAAAAATTCTGAAATAATTTAAAATCAAAATTTGAAAAGGGCTAGTGGGGATGAATTTATACATAACAGACTCAAGATAGTAGAAAAATAATACAAAAACAGAAATAATAATAAAAAATATTAAATCATCATATTGTTGCCCAGGAGATGCCAAACTAAAGTTCAGTTATCAAGTGACAAGAGTTTTTTGATTGTCATCATTACACCTCTCACCATGGTTAACTAATCTTACCCTGTGATCTTGTCGGAGTCCTATACTTTAACATGTAATCCAAACCATGGAAACATTCTGTCAGACTTCACGGTACACTGAAAGCTGTGCTAGAGGTGATGGTGGAGTTAAGAGCATATGAAAATCCCAGCTGAGACAGGTATTCTTACCAGGGACCTTTCAATTTCAAGTCAGATGCCTTAGCCACTGAGCCATCAGACCACTTCTATAAGAATGGAGTAAACAGGTGATTAGGGAAATTCCCAGCAGAGCATACGGACCATTGCAATTAAATTAAATTAAGGCTTCAGTGGCTGGAATGAATAGTTTTTATGTGCCACATTCTAGTATTAATTTATTATGAACATTTCAGCTGAACTTCTTGAACCTTCCTTTTGAACTGCTATTGCACGTGTTCTACATTATAGTGACGCTCAAGGGAATTTTTGGCTAAAGCTGGGCAATAATTACTAAAGCTGGGCCAGAGTTGATTGGTCGGACTTGGTCGGTCGTTCCTCTCTCATACAGGAAGATCGTTTTTGACAGCAATGGAGTGATGGACCAAGGTGGGGCTGGACTTAGAGGCGAGCCGCAGTCTACAATAGGGGCAGCCAGAAGTCTATGCCAGCCACACTCACTATAACAGGTGGGAGGAAGTCATTGAAGCAACACAATGGGGAAGTCACAAAGTAGAACCAAGAAATAGTAGTCATTGCCTATGGAGGAGTTAAAAGGAGTTAAGAATGATATTGTTTACATCAACCTTATGTGAATAAATTGTACATATGTATATATCCTTACTGAGAGTTTCAATTGCAAGTACTACCGCTCACATGACAGAACAGAACAGAACAGACATATGGTTGGGCATACGCCCATATAGTTATTGAAGTGCCAGAGCATTGTAGCTCCCTAACTTAAGTCTTACCCACAATTTATATGTTCCCTTCGGGAAGTGGCAGGGCGAAAGCAAAAAGATTCGCCAGTCCACCACAGTATGCTCTACTTAGCCTAACCAATAAGCTTTTGAGAGGTTTGAATAGTATGGCTAATCAGGAGATCACAGCTGTCATGTAGTTGGGTCACTGGGTGTGACTTGTGATGTCATTTGCTCTCTCAGCAAAAAAACAAGTTTCATGTAGATTTAGACAGCTGTTTACATTGATATTATTATCCACATATTTAGCAATCTCTAACCTCTCAGAGTCGATGGCAATACCAGCTATAAATGAATGCCACACACCAAGGGCGTAGCCAGGTACGGGCAGGGGGGGCAGCTGCCCCCCCCCCCTAGCTGGACGCGGGTTTGCGCTCGATCAGAGTTCTGCTGAACCGAAGAGTAAACAATGTTAAGTAACATTCAAAAATTAATTCGGCTCGTTCGATTTAAACCTGCTTTCTACCGCTATTTGCGGGAAAACAGACGTTAGCGAGGGCGAGGCAGCACAACGGCCCACGTACGGCGCTGCTGACGACTCTAAGATCGGTTACACACTGGTCGGTTTCGGCCGCGGCGGAAAGTTTTCCGTCGCCGTCGTTCCAGTAGTGGCGCGAGGGATCAAATGGGAGCTTACACACTGGGCGTACACCCACGGCAAAGCTGCCGTCGACGGCAGGTATGCAGCCGTGCGCTGCCACTATATTCGACGGTAATTTGACCGCCCCAATCCAGACAGTGGCCCTTGTGGTCAAATAGGTGCTTGCACACTCAGCGATTTTTTAACCGTTTGTGCGCTTTCAGTCTGTTAAAGTTAACATTTTTTTAATTTAAAAATCGTAATTTAAGTTAAGTGATGATGGATACTGATCTTCTCATTTCGTTAGCAGTTTTAAGAGACAAAACTATTGATTCTTTTAAAGATCGGAACGCTACCAGGAACGCTTGGAAAGAAGTGTGCCTTGAAATTAGGAATGATTTTGACGAAATGAAAAATGAGAAAAAATGCCTTTGGATAGTAAACTTTTGATCACGTATTTACATAAATTTTTGGAGCTTCAACTAGAAGTTGAAAAATGTTGAATCACATTTTATAGAAACATTTTGATGTTTAATACTATATAACTGTGTCCTTATATCTTAGACATTTGCCAAGGAAAACTTTCAACATTCGAAATTCTGTGGATCGACATTTTTTCTTCTTCTTTTCTTCTAACACAGCAGTGACGAATACAGTGAGACAAGGTTTTCAGTAACTTCGGCATCATCTTCGCCATTTACTTTCGATCTAGATAAGATAAACCAGCTGGATGAGTCAACATCGGATTAAGATATATGCAAAGAAGAGTCAGCTTATTAGGTACACAGATAAAAATCTAAAGGTTGATTACGATTATAAAGTGGGGAAGGAGCTACTTATTGAAGACTCGACATGTAAATACTTTGGCATTACATTTTATAGCAAATTTAACTGGGTAGGACCCATTGGACAGGTTGTACGGAAAAGGTTCAAAATCCTTCATATGTTGGAAAGAGTGATGAGGGGATGCACTAGAGAAGAAAGGGAATTGGGGTACAAAACTTTGGTCAGACCACTGCTGGTATGTGGAGGTGTAGTTTGGGATCCACTTTTTGGGTATCAAATAAAGAAGTTGGAGGGGGCTGCAGAGGAGGGCTGCCAGATTTGTCTTTGCAAATTACCGCAGAACACAATCGGTAACTTTTTTTTTAACCGCATTTCGGATGCTTCATTTTGCAAGCGAATATTCCTGCAAAGATGCTTCGTGCCGGACAGCACTGGGCCGTAACGGACCTCAGGTAGCGCGGCTCGGAATGTTTACTGGACGGGGTTTAAAGAGACAGGTGTCGCGCCTGAAATTTTCCATTAGGCGAGAGAGAGGAACATGTTCCGAGACAAAGATAGACAAAAAGTAGTGCCGAAGAGGGTGTGTGTGTGTGTGTTTGAGCCAATCATAGCCCCTGTGTGGTTTCACGCGGACTAATATGTTTTCTCTGCTTTCCATACAACGCGGGAGGAGAGGACTTTGCTCCGAGACACCGTCGCGTCGGGTGCTTGTGTGAAGGAGGGAGCTTCTGAGCGGGTCGACGTAGGTTCGACACCCGCGGCGACTAAGACAGCCTTCCATTGCGACGGGCTGACTACTAGTGTGCGGCGTATGCAAATTTGTGCCGCTCTGCTTTGTGTGTTGCCGAGAGTGCATCAGTGCGACCTCACACACACGTGAATTACTAAGTAACGTGCCTGGTGGTAACTACCATCCGGTAATTCGTGATCTGTTGTGAAGATCTCTTGTGGTGGTCTCCTTCAAGCCTCCTTCGTCGCCAAGGAATACCTCCACGGTAATATTTTCGAGTACCTGCTACCACAAATCTTTGTCTGAAACTGTCGAGACCCCAAAACTGTGTTACAAAGCCCAGTAACGGCCTTCGTCGAGGTTCTCACTCTCTGAACTGAGCTAAATTATCATTGTAAATGGTCTGCTATCCCTCTGCTTCGTATCCAACTTGTATTTAATTACCGAGCGTGGTGGTGTAACGGCTAGCGTTCTGGCCTCGCATTCGGGAGGACGGCGGTTCGAATCCCCGTCCGGGCATCCAGATTTGGGTTTTCCATGGTTTCCCCAAATCACTCCAGGTGAATGCCGGGATGCTTCCTTCAAAAAGGCCATGGCCGAATTCCTTCCCATTCCTTGCCCTCCATCCTTTCCCGTCTCTAAAGACCTAGTTGTTATAGGAGACGTTAAGCAGTTAAAAAAAAAATGTATTTAATTACATTTTTGATGTTTTTCACTTGTTCCAATATCATTATCATAACAATTTTGTGCATAAAGTAATTTTTCCTTGCACATAATAAAATATAATGTAATTAATGGTAGATTGCCGTTTTCATTATTTGTAATCTCCCATTTCCAATGCTTAATGGATATAATTAGCTACTTGCATTGTTATTATTAAAATAATTATTGCAGGGAAAACAGTTATTAATTTCATGTGGAAGTAATTCCTGGCGCCCAGCTCTTATCACGAATGCAAGTTTTAGCGGACATTTACAGCTCTCACCAATGAATGGTGCAAGGTGTAGTGTGATAAGATGAGTCAATGGTACACTACAATGTCTCTTAATAGAGAGGTCTTTAGAGAGGGAAAAGGATGGGGGGCAAGGAATGGGAAGGAATTCGGCCATGGCCTTTTGACGGAAGCATACCGGAATTTACCTGGAGTCATTTGGGAAACCTTGGAAAACCCAAATCAGGATGCCCGGACGGGGATTCGAACCGGCGATCGGTAGCTAATATGATAAAGGAGCTGGATTGGGATTCATTGTAGAATAGAAGGAGGGTGAAGAGAGTCATGGGAGCGTACAAAGCCTATACTGGTGATGAAGCATGGAAAGATATTGGTGGGAAAATTAAGAGAGGTGCTTGGAAGAGTAAGGTTGACCATGACCACAAGCTGGCACTTGATTTCAGGCATAGGGTGTAGGAAATTTTTCTTTCGTAGAAAAGGGAATGAGGGACTGTAATAAATTACCAAGAGAATTGATAAATAACTTACCGGAAACACTGAAAGAATTTAAAGTAAAAATTAGTAGACGGCAAAAGTAGGTTGGAAGGGGAAATGGAGGGGGTGTAAGGAAATTGACACCGGAGCGGGCGCTCCATCGCAATTTCATCAATTAATATTATTATTGATCTGTTAGCCCCTAAGAGGAAGTGTTTATTTATCAGTGACTACGCGGAAGCGAAGCACACTTGTTCAGTGGAGTTAACCAATGAGGTGTGTGAATATAATCCTCCATATGCAAAATAAGTTCTTTTTTTGTTTGTTTGTGAAACACCTACTGATATAGCGACAGGCATTTTTCGAAATTGACATATATGACTTAGTGTTGAATATTATATTTAGAGAAGAGATGAAAGTGCAATATAACAATATATAATGTATATTGGTTATTAAAAAATTCTGAAAATCAATCCTTGTGGATCTCAACTTCAGAATGGTTTGAAAACACCTTGAAAATATTCTGCTAGTACCGTTTGCACAAAAAAAAAAAATTGATTTGTACTCTGCAGTGATGGAGAATTTATTTATTTTTAACTGGAAGTCACGTTATGAAAAGTTTATGTGATTCGATCTATACTATGTATGGCTACCGGCCTCTGTGACTATTTATCCAGCTCCAGTTCATATTTATCTAAATGTGATTCACTATAGTGAAGCCAAAACAAGACGAACACCCACATTTAATTAAAACCACCCATGTATGACACCGTATTCAAATCGGAGACCCTTACAACGTGATACCAGAGCACTTGCTACTACAATGCCAGAGCAAAAATGAACATTATTTTCGGTAGTCTAGTAAAGTGATTTGTATTCGGTATAATAATAGCCAACCAGTTCCTTAAAATTTTAATTTATTCATCTTGATTGCAGTTTCGACAAACATAAGCTTGTCTTCTTCAGAAGTGCCTGGACAAACATTCAGATAGATTCATGTTATAAATTGTGATTTAATATACTCAAATATAAAACAATCATTGTCAATAAATCTACAAAACAGATACATACATTTATGGGTTCATAGAGGCATGCAATATAAAACTTCTATCATTTTAGTGTGAACCTGCACTATCTCAACAATATCAAACAGAGTTACTACTTGCGTCATTACATCCACTGTCTGCATAGGGCAGGTGATTTCCGCCGACTGATTGAATTGCTGTGACTAGCGACCTAAGTAAACATAGTAGATGGCGCCATACGGTAAATTCCCATAACCGCCTGAGCTGCGAGAGCTTAAGTTTACGATATAAACAACTTAACGTGCAAAAATGGTGGCGGGGGAGGGAGGGGGGAGGAGGAGTGTAGGGATATGGGTGGAAGTTCGCACTATTAAAACGAGCATTTAACATGATTGCAACATAGCAGTGACCAATTTTACACACAAAAACACGGCCTAGCGATGGGTAGTCCCCTAGCTGGAATTATGGCTGATATTTTTATTAATTCTTTAGAAACCACATTTTTTAATTCCGATGTACAGCTGCATAGGAAGATGCGATTCTACGCTAGATACGTGGATGATATAATTATGGTATTTAATGGGGATGACCAGGATTTGGAAATATTGTTCAACACATTTAACTGTTTCCATGAAAACATCCGATTTACTAAAGAACTGCAAAATGAAACTGATGAGCTAAATTTTCTTGATCTCAAACTAGCAATAATAGACAAGAGTATAAGTTTTGATATTTATCGGAAACCGACTTCCACAAACAGCATTATTCTAGCCGATTCTGTGCACCCAACAGCGCATAAATTAGCATTTTTCTACTCGGCGATCAATCGGTTATTAACAATCCCCCTCACTCCCACTAAGTTACAGAAAGAAATAAACATAATTAAATCTATTGTTATTAACAACGGATATAAAACACACTTAGTAAATGCCATGATCAACAAGAAAACCCGCAAAAACTGTTCAACATTAACAAGAAATGTAGACGCCCAAAATAAAAGAGAAGGTAACAAATTTATTGTGATTCCCTTTTTGGGTAATATATCTCACAGAATAAAGCGCCTTTTAGTTAAGAAATACAACTGTAAAGTAACATTTTCCACAAACGACAGTATAAAGAACCATAAAACGGCTTACGACCCCTTCTCCAATTCTGGGGTTTATAAAATTATATGCAATGATTGCGCACGGTACTATATAGGACAGACAGGCAGGGAAATAAAAATTAGAATTAAATAACACTTACAAAAAAAAAAAAAAAAACCAGTAATATACCTAATTCTACATTCGGTGAACACTTGCGAGAGATTTAGAAAATACTATAATCCTACACAGAGAAGTAAAAGGGCGCAAACTAAATTTGTTAGAAGAACTAGAAATCTTCAAACACCTAATGAAAGACGACGGCAACATGCTAAATGATCAACGTCAGCTCGCCAATTTTTTGAAGCGTTTAAGCCAATAAATAATTTTAACCGAATGAGATGGTAAAATGTGCTTTAATATAATGTCTGGTTCTCCTCAGAATTCTCATACATCTGTTAATTGATTGTATTCAGAGTAGATTTTAGTTCAATTTGAATACCTTAAATATTGTTTTAGTTGTTACTTCACACTCAGTCGCTTTTAATTGGTCAGTCCTATGTTGCAATCATGCTAAATGATCATGTTAATAGTGCGTAACTTACACCCATATCTCTACATTCCTCCCCCTCCCCTCCCCCCACCTTTCCATTTTTGCACGCTAAAATATTTATATCGTAAACTTAAGCACTCGCAGCTCAGGCAGTTATGTGGCGCCATCTACCATGTTTACTTAGGTCGCTAGTCACAGCATTTCAATCAGTCGACGGAAATCTCCCGCCCTATGCAGACGGTGGATATGACGCAAGTAGTAACCCTATTTGAAATTGTTGAGATAGTGCACGTTCGCATTAAAATGACAGAAGTTTTGTATTGCATCCTTCTATGAACCCATAAATGTATGTATCTATGAATATCAAAGGTAAAAGATGTGTGGGAAGGCCCAAAAAGAAATGGATAGACCAAATCAAGAAGGATATGGAAGACTTAGGGCTTGATTGGAAGACTGTTCATGAACATCAACTAGCCATGGACAGGAGGAAGTGGAGAGTGCTCGTGACCAGTATTCGGGAGACTGGAGCTGGGGAATGATGATGACATATGGTTTTACGAAAATTTACCAGCGATTTCAGATTCGTTGTGTCAAATGCTATCGCCGACGATAAAGATATTTTTAGAAATTACCGTCGACTGTATTGCCAACACTACCGCAGACGGTAGGTTTCGCGTTGCCTTATGCTTATGGTTCATTTCTTTTTTGCTTTAATATGCACTTTTTATTCTCAGGAAAGCATGTTCCTAATTTCTGACCAAAAGGACAACTGATTCTCGGTACGCCCTTATTGAACTGTAAGCGATAATGTTTCACATACGTTGCTTTAATTTCTTATCTTATATATAAAAATCAATGTTTGTTTGTTTGTATGTTCGTCTTCTATGCATTCCTATACCATTTATCAGATTGCAATGAAACTTTGGAGAGTTTTCGAGTGTGCGTCTGCGAAGGTTCCTGTGAAAAAAAAAAATTCCAAAAAGTCACCCCCTATTCCCCATAACACCCCATAATTTAGGCAAAACCACATTTTTTATCCGATTTAGATAGGAATTTGTACACTTATACTTTAAAACAAACATAAAAATACTGCCTACATATGGTTTCTGAATATTTATCCCCTCTCCCCCTTTCCACCCCGATTACGTTTTTACCCCATAATTTAGGCAAACCACATATTTTATCCGATTTAGATAAGAATTTGTACACTTATACTTTAAAACAAACAGAAAAATACTGCCTACGTATGGTTTCCGAATATTCATCCCCTCTCCCCTTTTCCAACCCCATTACGTTTTCACCCCATAATTTAGGCAAACCACATTTTTTATCCAATTTAGATGAGAATTTGTACACTTATACTTTAAAAAAGAGAGAGAAATACTGCACACATTAATTTCACAAAAACCCAATCCCTATCCTCTCTTTCCACCACCTTAATTACTCCCTCTTCCCCCTAACACCCCATAATTTAAACAAACCCGCAAACCGTTCGTCCGATTACGGCGAAGCTATGGTGAATTGTCGAGGGGATGTCGAAAATGGTTCCTGTCAAAAACAATTAAAAACCCACCCCCCCACCCCTCCCCATAATTTAGACAAAACCACATATTTCATCACATTTCAATAGGAATTTGCACACTTATACTTTGAAACAAACAGAAAAATATTGCCTGCATATGTTTTCCAAAGCGCATCCCCTCTCACCCTTTCCAACGGAAAATGAATGAAACAGCAGTTTAAAATTTACATGTAAATATTTTTTCATTTAATCTATGTGCCTACTCAAGTCCAGCAATAGTGAAGCATTGCCGGGTCAGCTAGTATTTTATATATTAAATTTTGTTAAAATATAAGTGTAACAAAAAACCTTTCGAACAATAATATGCAAACCGAATCTTAGGTAACAACAAAAATAAAGGAAAATTTTAAAAGGATATTTATATTTTTTGCTTCTCTAAGCTAATATTTGGTACTAAAGTAAAGAAGGATAGAGCATTTCTAAAACAACCATGGTCCTAGCGTTGCGAAGCAGCGGATAAATGCGAGTTTGTGGAATAATTTTCATTGTAATCGGATGTCATCTTGTTAGTGTTGCAATTTGCAGAAACAGCAGTGTAAATTAATTAATACAATATGTGAAAGGGGATAAAAATATAAAATCCTTGGTGATTAGAAAGCGGTAGCAGTAGAAAAAAAGTGGTTTTCCGATTCATTTCGATTATGATGCTAAGAGTGAAGGAGTTATTTAATGTGACATTTAATTAATATCATTAAAAGAAGATAAGTCTTAATCGTTTAAACTGTTCAAAACCACTGTTTACTTGGTAGTTAGTTTCCTTGAACTATCAATTTCAGTTCCAGTTAAACGCGGCTAACTTCCGGCAGCATAAGTGGATAGCGTGCTGGTCTCTCGGAAGCTCAAACTTAGACAACGCGTTTTCTTTGTTAAGTATTAAGGTGTTTGAATGTGTGAAAACTATCTGGGTAATTCATAACAGGTGGCTTCGTTGCGGACTCGACAAAACAGTACATACTCCTCGTAAGTCAGAGGAGGTACCATACCGCGTGCCAGGATTTCGGCTATTATTCTGTAGAGTGTTTTCTTGTTGCTTTACCCAGTGTGTGCGGGAGAATGATTGTCATTTATAGTCTCTTGTAGTAAGTTGAAAGAATAAAGAGGGAGAAATCAATATGATCATCGATATCCTCAATCTATACAAACTTAGAAAAGGTTTGGGATCTAATCCAGCCCTCTGGTACACTATATGGTGATTATGAATTGACTATGCACATCTCTTCGACCCTATTAACGAAGCAGCGGATGCTGAAAATTACTTTGACAACCGTTACTGGAATAGTTAAAGTCGTGTTATCACCGGACACAGTTTCTGGTCTAATTCTCCTCATGTCGGTTTCAGAAAGCCGACATACGCCTGAAGTGCGTAAAACCGTGAAAAGAATCACTTTGATGATTGATGCAGTGGCATCAAGCTCTGACGTGTAGCCAAACGCATTATAATTACAAGTGAAAGTATTTAATTGTGGTCTGTTGTGTTAAGACATTTGTTACATTTATTGTAATTTGTTGCTGCCGATGACTGCTCTCGACTGGGCTGAGCTGTGCTCGTGCTGTGCGACCACTTGGAGGAGCGGCTAAGATTAGATTCACTCACCGTGAACTGGCGCGAAGTGAAGCGGGACCAGGATCAATGTTCCTCCCACCAGCCGCCACACCACACACGATCTCTGCAAACAACTCGACGCACCAGAGGAGCCGCTGTCCACTGAAATCAAATCATAAAACAATACGACAAAATTTATTGGAAGCATAGCAGTGTCACGTATAGATAATATTACTGGAATTTATCCGCTGCTTCACTCACCCAGACTTTTGTGTGTTGAGTAATGAATTTACCATTCCCCCCCCCCCCCTCATTTTCGAGTAGCTATTAATTATTATCCCGAAGAAGGAAAAATAACGTGTTATCTAAGAAATTTCGTTTCTTTTATCTAATTTCTTACTTCCCATGTTCAACCAACTATCAGCAGTTATGATTTTCATTTTCTTTTTATTGAAACGTAATGCAATTTAGTGAAATTAATAAATTAGCTAATCGGATATTCTCAAATTACGTGAAAGTAAAACGAATAGGAAATACTCTATATAAATACTATCCTAACCCAAGGAGAAAAATGAATAATATTTAGAAAGCTTTGTGAAAATTAGACATTTTGATAGGAAGAGGAAATATTCTACATAAATGCAATCAAGTTTTAATATCAACATTAAACAGAAACCTTTGATAGGACTCTATCTGATGTTTGTAACGTAGGCTTTTTGTAACCTTTAGCTTAAAATAAATAATTTAGTGGTTAATTTTACGTTTTTCGTGTATTCTGATATATTATATTTTTAAAAAAATGAATAAATAAATAACCGTACTTAGGTCGTCAAAAACAATATTAACAGGATCAAAAGAGTGGAGTGTCTTTTGAGGTTGAGAAGGAAATGGTTATCTTAGATACCGAAAATCTGTTAAACCTATTCTATACTGAGACCGAGCGCGATGGGTATGCCGGAACATTCTGGTCTCGCATTTCCTTCCGGCCTTCCAGATTTGGATTTTCCATGTTTTCTCCAAATCACTCCAGGCGATGGTTCCTTCAGAAACGACCATGTAAAAACTCCAACACGTTCCTTCTCCCAAGTCTTTCCCACTTCTAATGACCTTGACGTCGACGAGGCGTAAACCCAGAAGCAAAAATAAAAAAATAACATAAAAAACAGCCGAAGATATACTGTTATGTATTATTAAGCGGGTCACAAAATGGGCACAACCTTGCTACTAAATGATGACACATACTTAACCCTTCATTTTTATAATTTCATATTTGACTCTCAGACAATTCGTATTACGCGTTAAAGTTTGTCGAGGTACACGTAAACCAAAACAAAGTGTTGAAAGCGAACTCAACAACTTTGTTCAGAAACCACAAGTAAGATTCTTGAGAACGCTGATGTAAGGGAAACTGGGTTCTGACACGATACGCCTCAGCGTGAAGGGAGCCCTCTGCACTCGCTGCACGACATCGGCGGTACTTGAAGACAATCCTTAAAAGACATATACGTTCTGCAAACTAGTAAAACAAACGTATGTGACTTTAATCTATTTCATTACAAATTAAGTTTTTTGAAAAACGGAACTTGTTTTTCCGAGCAGCTCCATCAGAACACGGAAATTATTGAGTACAAGCAATTCTTATCAATAGTTTCAAGAAAGAATGAAGTGACCAGGTTGCGAGTTACTGGTTGGTTCCTTACTTTCTAAAGGCAGTGTAACCGACTGAGAGATCTCACAGGCAGTTCGAATAAAATACTACGAACTTACGATCTAGAACAGGTTTCAAGAGCGCATATACATTGCAGAAACTAACAATTAGCTGCAAGCGACATATAGAGAACGTCCGCAGAATCTAATTCAGCTTCGTCGAAAAGAACGTATTGTGCAGGAATTTCAACAAATTTCCTTGGGCTGAATCCGTATTTCCTATATTGATCCACACATGCTGACCCCATGTACTTAAAACTGAATTATTTATACTATAATGCCAAAAAATGTATTCCGACTTTAGACGATTGCATCTGGAAAAAGTATCATCAAAATGTTTCGAAACAGGGATAATTCGATCGGATGACTGCTCTACTTTGTCCACCTAACCAAAAACTGTAATAATCTGTTGAAATTTGGATTAACTGCTTATGTGACATCCTCTTCACGTTTTCTGCTCACATTTTACGGGAAAAGTCCAGTAAAATCTGCCTATTCTAATAAAAATCAAATCAAGGTCACGACGTGTGTCACGCTGACCGCTTCCGCTGCCCAACTGACAACGACCAGAGACTTGCCTACATAACAGAGGTTATGAGGATTATTCAACAATATTTCTATTTAGTTCGAAACCAGCAAATAAATAAATTTTCAGAACACTGAAAGAAAAGTGTGTATTTCGTTTAAATCGACATATTAATTATTAGATGGTTATATTTATGTAATATTCGTTCGATATATAGAAGTATTCGTTAAATTCCTTTTCCTATATATATATAAGATAAAAGTTTTATTTTTCGATTAGCAATGTTAGTGGCACTTTTGATTAGATTGTTATTTAACCTGGGTCAGGCATTTGGCGTTACAGCAAAGGGCATAAGTAATTTACTTTATTTTTCAAAATTATTTAAACTGTTTTCATGAGTGTCCTGTTATTGAAATTATTATTCCATTTAAACGAAAACAGCTGCACACTGTTCGCGATCTGTGCAATCTAGACTACAATTAAAACCAATAAAGTAAGTTTTTAAGATTTATTTTTAATTTCCTTTCATTTACTGAGAAGTATTAGGGCCTTATTACACTAGGCCGCCCAGGCAGCGCAACCAGTTGCGCGACTGGCGGCGCTGGTCGTCACTGGGCATTGACTCTTATGGAGCTTATTACTCTAGGGCAGCCAGTGGCGTCGCCACAAACTGGCTGCCGTGCCCCGCGACCACGTCGGCAGCCACTGGTGGCGCAGAGACGTGACGGGGCATTGTATCATACCTAGCTTATTACATTACGGCGCAGCCAATCTCGCCACCACTCGATCAGTCTACTGTTCATAAGTGACGAGGTAACATGTCTCATAACAAGCTTACACATATGTTCCTTCTTGTACTTTAGGATTTTAAAATTGCAGAGATATTGAGGGATTGGTTTGGTGAGACAACTAGGGAAAATCATCCTGTGATGGGAGGGAATGAATCAGAGGAGAGTCTTCCTAAAAGTATAAATGAGGAATCTACAACATTTGAAATAAATTCTTAGGAAATTATGAATAAACTCAAAAAGCTAAAAAAAAACTTAAAAGGACTGGTGTAGATAATATTACTACAGATTATTAAAGATTGTGGGATATGATATTGAACCTTACCTTGAATTTTTTTAAAATGATTTTGGAGTCTAGCTGCTTACCAGAGGATTAGAAAAGTGCGATAGTAGTACCGATTCATAAAGGAGGGGTTACAAATAGGGTTGAAAATTACAGACCAATTAGTTTGACATCAGTGATGGGCAGAATAATGGAGATATTGATATTCAACTATATCAGAAATGTCTGCGAAGAAAGTAACTGTTTTTCATATCGACAACATGGCTTTAGGCAAGGATATTCATGTGAATCTCAGATGGTGGGCTATATTCAAGTTATTTCAGATGAATTGGGCAAGGGAGGCCAAGTTGATAGAGTGGCACTAGATCTTTTTAAGGCATTTGACATAGTGAGCCATAAAATGGTTTTAAAAAACTGAAATCTGTTGGATTGGATGAAAAAGTTACTTCCTGGGTAGAGGAATTCTTAGAAGCCAGAAAGCAAATTGTCAGAGTAGGAAATACATTATCAAAAGAGGTGAAAGTAAATATGGGAGTGCCACAGGGTAGTGTATTGGGACCGTTGCTGTTCATTTTTCTAATGAATGACTGTGTTGATGGGTTACTGTCAGAATCTAGGTATTTTGCATATGATATAATGGTATAGATCAAAACAGGTGAACAACTCCAAGGTGATCTGGATAGAATATCTAAATGGGTAGGTCAACATGGATTGAAGATAAATTCCAAGAAGAGTCCGCTTATAAGGTACACAGATAAAAAAACTAATGGTTGATTATGATTATAGGGTGGGGTCAGAATTGTTTGTTGAAAGCTTGAAGTGTAAATATCTTGGCATAACGTTTGGTAAAAAAAGAAAACTCATTTGGGCAGAGCACATTGGGCAGGTGGTAGAAAGAGGTTAGAAAATCCTGTATTTACTGGAGAGGGTGATGAGAAGATGTACCAGAGAAGTTAGGACTTTGGGTTACAAAACTTTGGTCAGATCATTGGTTGAATATGGTGGTGTAGTTTGGGTCCCACATTTTGTTTATCAAAAACAGGAGTTAGAAGGTGTGCAAAAAAGAGCAGCTAGATTTCTTTGTGAAAATTACCACAGGACCCAGTCAGCAATTGATATGATAAAGAAGTTGGATTGGGACTCTTTGGAGGAAAGGAGGAGGGTGAAGAGAGTGCTGAAGGGGAAAGGCGACCATGAATACAAGCTTGCGCTTGATTTCATGCATAAGGGAGTGGGAAAATTTTCTTTTGTTGCTAAGGGTGTCAGGGATTGGAACAAATTACCAAGTGTAGTGATGAATAATTTACCAAAAACGTTTAAGGAATTTAAAATTAAAATTTGTAAATCGGAAAAGTAAATGGGGAAGGAATTTAACAATACAACTATAATATATGTCTCAAGGGGTAATTAGATGATTTGGAAAATTGCCACCGGAGTGTTAGCTCCATCGCAATGAAATTAATAAGTAATTTTTAAAAAATTAAAAAGAAAAAGCGATGGCGAAGGGAGCGAAAGATGCATTGTACGTCATGTTCTATCGCTAAGGACATCTATACTCTTTTTGATTAACTATATTCAGACGATAACAGGTTTTTTAATTACTTAAGAATGTCTAAATCGTCATTCTTTGAATTATTTTCGTTAATAAAGGTTGATGTTACCGGGAAAGATAAGGAATAGAGAAATACTTCTTGCTTTACCCTTTTGTTTTCTCTACACTTTCAGTTCCACTCACTTCCACAGTGGCATTCTGTAGTTCATTGGACATATTGAACTACACAATTCGCCTACAATGCGAGGATAACAGCAAACAGACTGCTTGGCTGTGTAAGAATGGAAACGACTGGCTAGCTGGCTGCGCCGCTATTTTCCTGCACGCGTCGCCAACAGAATCACCAGTGGCGCGGCTGGTTGCGCCGCCAGGTGGCCTAGTGTAATAAGAGGCTTACTGAGGTCATTATTTCAGCAACATGTAACTGTGTCAGCTATTTAAATGTTATAATATCGATTTGGATCAGGGATAACACAAAAGAAACATATAAAAACTGGTGAAGAGTTTTGATCATGTTTATATCGCATGCATTATTGCTACTAACATGCGATTAAGTGCATGTATTAATTCTTGCGGCATCCTTAGCATAGTTTGCGGTGAAAATTTTTCATACAGCGCAAGACCTGAGGAATTGCATTGAGCTTTATTTTGTAACATTCTGTTCAACCCGTCCTTTTTAAGTGCTTTGAGCTCAGTACACACACACACACACACACACACACACACACATATATATATATATATAACGACAACGTTCGTATGCGTGTTATGTACCTACACTACATCACTGGACTGATTACCGGCGGTTTTTTGCAAAATGGTCCGCGATACCAGGAAAAAGTTTAAAGTTAAATCTTTCATCTGACCCAAAGAAAGAACCTTCACTTAGTCACAAGAAGAACTGGTTGTATGCATAAGCCTGGTGGCACAGGAAAAACCTTTCTTATTTCAATGGCAATCATACATCCACAATATAATATCGCATTGGAAATAGCATAATCCGAAATTACGCCGACTCTTTTGGATGATTGCCGAACAGCAAGTTCAGCACTTTAATTGCCGCCACTGAATTACAAACAAGTCAAATACTAACCTGCAACATTTCAAAAACATCAGGAATGAGTAAAGTACTCCAGCGATGTAATATAATAATACTGGATGAATGCACAATGGCGCATAAAAAATCGTTGATAACATTGCATGGAACATTGTAAGATTTACGTGAAATGAACGGCCATTCAGTGTTGGTGTAATATTATTAGCAGGAGATTTTCGATAGACGTTAACTGTTATTTAACGTTCAGCATCAGCTGATGAGCTATATGCGTGTTTAAATGCATTACATTGGCAGGGATATGTTAATAAATTTTCATTGACGGCAAACGTGTGTTAAGTTGCAAAACGATCTTTCTTCAGAAAATTTTGCAAATACCGAATGGTACCACCAAAAACATTGTATAACCAAGACCATTGCAATAAACTTAAAATTGGATGAAACAGTAATTACAATTTATATATTTCAAAACATAGAAATACTAATGTGAATATCTAATTTTAACTAAATACAAACTTTCAAATGTATTCATTTAATCTATATGCGTTCACTAGTCCAGCAATACCGAATCATTGCCGGGTCAGCTAGTTTAATTATAAATGCTGAAAAGTGATATGCTTCGCCACTGTGAAATGCCACCAGCTCTGCAAAAATGACAAAAAAATTTCCAATATTTCGTTCGGCAACAAAAGCAATAGGCTACTTTTTATAACTGATCGAAGCTGAAACGTCAAGAAAACATTATAATAAAGGAACTGACAACGGTTTCATGAAGGTTTTTTTTTTTATATATATATATATTAACTTTACAGCGCTAGCTACATCTGATAGCTGTGCGACACTCTCGTATTTCGACATTTTTAATTTAATTGGTGGCGACTTTTCCGTAAATTGTGTAGTGAACGTGACGATGACGTCATACGGAAACCATCAATCCAAATTTCAACAGGTTAGTACCATTTTTGGATGTGGCGACATCGTTTCAAAATTAATAATACGTAATTTGTGACACAAAAATTACTCCAAAGTAAATTCCACCATCTCATAAGGATAGATGCGAGCAATCCATCGGAGTAGTTAATTAAGTATTCGCTAATTAACACAGGAGTCTAAGTTAAACTGGCGTGTTGCCAATAACTTCGCCACTTACACTCCAAACAAAAAAGCAGCAGATAGGGAGCGTCCATAAACCACGTAGCTCCATTTTGCCCTCCTGTGAACGCCCCCCACCTTGCCCCCATGTAGCGCGACGTGGCTTTTATCTCTACACACTATTTTTATGAGTAAAATTATACAACATTGAATCTTCGAACATGATCTGGGACGTTCGTCGTCCATGTTGATCTGATCTGACCTAACTGTCCATAAACTACGTGGTTCGGTCAAGGGGGAGAGGATAGGGGTTGGCTGGAAGATTACGCTGCGGTACGTGGGGGGAGGGGGAATTCCGAACCAGGCCACATAGCTATCCAATCATATTATTTATCACAATTAAAATGAGGTACAGAACACACAACAGCAGGTGACTCGCCTAGGGTATTCGTGTTGGAGGTAGACCTCACTATTCCTTAGGATAAACACGACGTTCTAGCAGATCTGCCGCCATGTTCAGACCTCAAACCTCCTGAAGGTTCTACCCTCCCCAAGCTAATGACCACGGTATGTTCTCCATTTCAACTAGTTACCGTGGTTGAAAGACTACTTATCTCTCAATACGTGTTCTCGCCGTTCCGCCAAAAGAGATATCGAGAGAGATTTTTATAAATTAATGAATAACTCTATATTCGGCAAAACTGTGGATAACATTAGAAAACACCGCGACGTAAAATTGTGTACTAGCTGGGCGGGCCGCCGTGGTGCTCGTAAACAGATAGTTTCTGCACCATGGGTGCCGGGAGGGGGGTGCAGGGGGTTCACTTGCACCCCTCTGCTTCGAAAGAAAATACACAGAAAAAGATTAAGAAACAAAAATTTTATTATTAAATTCACTGTTTGAATAACAACTTAAGGAGCCTAGGTTGTTGTCCAAATTTGTTCAACACCTTGTCAATAAATTCAGTATCTTATTTAATAAGTAATAAGTGTTATATATAACAAATATTTAAGGAAAAAAAAACAAATACACCTCCCTTAAAGTAATCCTGCTGGCGCCCTTGTTCACCACACTTCAAACGGACAACTATTTTCAATAAGGACTTTGTGGCCGTGGCGATGGCGAAAGCTAGGATTCTTTTCAATAATCCATTATATGTCGGGATGTGCATTTTTGACCTTTCTGAACTGAGGATGTACCGATTTCATTACGAATACACCATTCCACAGTTTAGACGCCCTAAATTACTTTATATGGACACTTTACGTTTCTATTAAGAATTTTCCAAGATGTCCAAGATGGCCGACGTATACGACGACGTGTCGAGGCAATCTGTATTATGATCGCATTTTGAGAAGGTAAAACATCATCTGGCGTTACACATATTATACGTGTCGTTTAATTAAATGTGCTGAAATACGTGAAAGCAAAAATTGTGCGATTCTGATCCAAACTGTGTGATCAATAAGTTATTCTTATATTTTGTGTGAGCGCGCGGTGTTCATAGTATTTCTCAGCACAGAAATTGTTCGGTGCGAACTCGCCGATTGTGAGTGCTCAATGATGTTTAAGCAGATTGAGTGAAGAGTGAATAAACCGTGTATATTCATCCGTCATTAAGAGTGGAGCTACACGGTACGTCGCGGGCCAACGACCTTGTCTGCCAGCCACGCAGCCGTCGTGACGCGCTGCTGTCCCAACGTCATACGCCGGCGTCAGCAGGCCGTCCAGCTGCCTTCGCTGCCAATTCAGCAACTCCACAACTGCGTGGGTACAGCACATCCACCCACCCCAAAATTTCATCCACGGTTCACTGTCAAGCAAATGAAATATATAAAAGTTTCTCCGATCACTGCCTGCCAACAGCCATGTCTGCAAGTAAGTACTCAAAGGAATAACGCGGTGATTCAGCAATGAACACAGCCGGCAGACTGGAAGATCTGTTTGTAGACATGGATATTGAGCAACTTTTCAAAGAGCTGTCACTTTACATCGAAAAGGAACTCCCAAATCAGAAAATGTCACACATTAAAATGGCGGCGTTGAAGGAAAAGATAGCCCAATGGGCACTGGCTCAGGCAATGCTAATCTGTAGAATGGCCCAACTGCAAATCGAAAATGAAATGCTGCGAAAGGAAAACAGTATAGTGATCTCAAAACTGGAAAAATGTATGACCAAGCAGCTTCTAGCACTGCTATCCTCACACAAAAAAATAAAAAAATAAAAAATGCGCAGATTGAGAGTGTTCTAAAGAATCAGATGGGCACTGTATTTATTTCATCAAAAAACCAGATAGGAGCGAGGGAAGTTTAAAAGAATTTACAGAACTACTAGACGCTAAAAAAGATCAAATGAGGATCAAGAGTACGAGGACCACAGCAAAAATGTTAATTGTGGAAACTGAGTCAAGTAAGGATACTAAAAAGATAATGGGAAATGCAAAGTTACAAAAGGAATTTAAATGCGAGCCGCTTAATAAAAGACGTCCTTTTAGAATAATGTACTCATACCGACTGGAATGAAAGAGGAACTGTATTTATTACCAAAACCTTGAGGGAATAGTAACTAAAACTGATTACGAGAAAGGCATCGCCTTAAAATTCAGAACTGGCCCTAAGGGAAAAGCCACTGTTCATCATGTGGCTGAAGTAGTTCCACAGCTCAGAAAAATTATTATTGCCAAACAGCGACTATATTTGGGCTTCCAGTCAATAGCCTAGTAGTACCTAACTGCATTAAATCTTACTGTATAGGATATATTAGGCAGTACTGCAACAAAGAAACGTCCACCTCCTCTCATTGTGGCGAAGAGGATCACAATTGATCTGAATGTGATAAAAAGGGACAAGCCCCATTAGCGTGCCTTTTATGAAGTGAGGGAAAGGGCAAATCGTTCATTTAAGGATGACTGTCCCACATTCCAGATGTTGCTTCAAAGAACCATAAATAAAATAGATTATGGACAGTAAGACCGTAACAGATGTTATCAACAAAATTCGAGATTTAAGCGGTAACTCAGAAAGAATTTCTACATCTGGTATCAAGGGAAGAAAGCACAAGCGTCCAAGTAGAAGACTAAGGGATATGCTTAGGCCTGGAAAAAGAAAAAATTGAAAGAGGACGTAAGCGTTATTGCTAGCACCCAGACCGATAGAAATGGAGAGGCAATAACCCAACAACAATCGTCACAGGACATTATCACTAAAGCTAACACGAATGTATCACAAAAATGCAATCTTGACGAAAATTATAAAAGATGAGAGAAGGCAATGTGACTGGCAAGACTAGAGGAAATGTCACTCCTGATAATAGCACTAAGGAACTTAGAACTGGACACAGCAAAGGGAGGCCCATAACACTTACAGTTCCTGAAGCCATAGATACGAAACAATGAAAAGGAGCAAATCTTCCAACAAGTCCAGTTCATCTGATGGAGCTTGTTTTAGATGTGTTTGACAGAAGAGATGAAAAATTTGACCTTGAAGATTTGTACAGGCAACTAATGATAACACGTGACCGCATTGCTATTTATTATTGGCAACAATGGCGCAAGAGTTACGTACATACACACCAGCCATGAACAACTAAAGTCAACGTGACACTACTTAATGGAAGGCACACTGAGGCTGTGTTATTAGAAGTAAGAAGACTAGCACATGAAATGAATTTCGACGTACTGTGCCTTCAAGAACCCTATACCACTGCAGGGAGGGCACCAAATATGCCTGTCACAACACAAGTAGAATGTGAAGGAGAACAACCAATGGCTACTATTATTGTACTTAACAGGAACTATACAGTCACAAAGATTACCCAATTAGGTAATGAGAACGTTACTTGCATAGAAATAATAACATATAATGAGAGGATTATGATTGCTAATCTCTACTTTCAATATGGTGACGAAATAGATGGATACCTTGAAAAAATGATGGAAATTGAAGAAGCAATGGGAAACAGGCCAGTAGTCTACACAATGGATGCCAATGCTAAATCTCCCCTCTGGCATAGAAAGATCAGGGATGAGCGCGAAATTTCACTAGAGTAGACTATTTGCGAACTTAACCTGGAAGTTATGAATAAACCTTTAAATCCCTTCACATTTCAAAATAGAGCTGGTGCAGCAACAAACATAGGTGTAACGTTAACAAATGTCAAAGCTTTCCGACTAGTCCAAAACTGGAAAATTGGTCAAAATCTAACACAGTACATAACGTCATCTATTTCTACATATCTATTGCCCAAGGGCAAGATATAATAGAATAATGTTGGTCATACTCTAATTAAACAGACTTGAACCATCTAAGAAGATCCTTCCGAATACCAGAACCGTCAGACATATCAGATAATGTTGACTTAATGGCGATAGAACTGACGATTGCGATACAACATACCATGAGGAAATCAATAGTGCAAAAAAGAAAGCTCAATGATAAAAGATACAGTCTGTGGAACGATACCCTCCAGAGATTAATGAGAAAAGTGATGAAAACTCGAAGGCACTACCACCATACTAAAGCAGCCACTGAACTTTGTTGGAGACTGGACCAGTATAGGTCAGCAAAAGCCGAGTACCATCAGAAACCTGAATATGTTAGAGTAACCAGCTGGGAGACATACATAAGCAAAAACTTGGATTTAAACCCATGGGGACAAGCTAGCTGCACAGAAAGTAAAATCACCTACCGTTTTTTCTACACTTAGGAAGGAAGATGAATCTATGACAAGCAGTTGGCAGGAATCGACAAAACCTCTCCTGCAAACGCTCCGGACAACCAGGGAGTCCGATTCTGAGAAACATAATCCTACAAGGCAACTAATGGGCATGGTGGTTCCATCATTCGCTCAAGAGGAAGTAAGTACCATAATAAGTACACTGAAGTGGACCAGGACCTAAGGGGATAACGGCAGAAGTGCAAGCCCTAAGTCAGCAAATAGTTCCTCATCTTACCGAATTACTGAACGCGTGCATACTGTAGGGAACGTAACGATGGGTGCTTGTTGGGTGGGAGGAAAGGATGTAAACCTTTTTACTTCTTTTTATCATTCTAAGAAAACCCTAGGCTGTTAATTTATTGGGTACTCATACTGGCGTACAGGTGAGGCTTATTTATTTTTAATATTAACATATTCAATTATTAAAAAAGAACTAAGCAAAGCCTCGTCTTACAATTGCCAACATATTAATAAACAAAAAAGCATTAAAACACCACCACATTTTTAATTGATCGTGAAGCAAATTCCCAACATTAATAGGCAAACAAGAAAGCTTCATACTTGGTTTTAAATGAAAGTTCCCTTCATAACAATCGGAAATCATAAATCAAATACATTATTAACATTAAATGCATCCAATTTCAAATGCCGGGCGCCAGGATAATTTAAATTATCCACCAAGTGTGGCTTTAGGAAAGTCTGTCCCAGCTAGCTCAATATTTGGGGGTACGAGAATTCCTAACTATTCAGAGGTCGTTACAGGGCTGTTCCTAATGACTGAATGAAAGTACCACACTGCACTGTAGAATGATTACCGTGACGGCGCGCGATATGTTTCCCTCGACGGCGGAATTATTATAGCCCCTTGGCTATAGTGGACAGTGCAACACGTCCTCCAGTCAGCGAACTGAATGAGTACACAGCCATCTCACTATACAGGACGCTCGTATCGACCCCTCAGGTTCGATGCCAAGGCAGGGCGATCTCCTACCTCGGAAGATCCGCACCTTCCAGTCTGAAGGCTCAGCGTCGAGTGCCTCTCCCGCGTCCGCAGGTAAAAGCCTTCCCTCCCGTCGCTCGTGGTTCACATAGAGCAAAAATTCACTGGCGTTACAAAATGCAGAGGATAGTCTGTCGTTGATTGGTTCTGCTGTTTTTAGCTCCTCCTACTGGCTGTGACGATAGGCAAACCTTGTCTTTCGGAGATTCGTACGACCTCGGCTAGACTCGGCCCTCCCCGTCAAATGTGATCTCCAACGTGCTCGCTCGGAGACCTGGGGTTGGGGATACGAGCCTTCACCCCGCTGGGTATTTTCCCGGAGCTAAGGGATCACACGCTTGACCAAATCGGTTAGAAAGGGTAGCTGCCTCTCCATTGTCCCTGGCAGCCGCCGGCCTGGGGGGACTCCATGGCGCGGCTAACTGGGAAGTCCCACAAACACTGACAATCCTCTCCGATAATGCTTTTCATTATTCCTTTTTATATATATTAAATATAAAAAATGTACAGGATGCCCCATTTTGGTCATTCTGTTACAGGAAAGATACCCCATTGTTGAAAAACATCGAGCATAAAAATTATAAGAAAAGAAGTAGATAAGGACCCTTCACTACCGAAGTCTTACAGACCATTTGATTACTCAATACACTTAGAAAAATTCAAGAAAAAATACTATGTAAAAGAATTCAGATCATTGAAAGGTATGAATCAGAAGCAGTTGGGCTTCCGGAAAGGCAGGTCAACAGAGGATTGCATAAATGAAGCTCTGCCTGTAGTCAACTCGACAAACAAAAAAATATGCCATTGGCATATGTATCGACATTTCCGGCGCCTTTGATAATTTATGGTGACCGAGTATGTTCGCCCGACTAAGGGACTTAGGATGCCCACTAGTGATGTATGAGAGATTGAAAGACTACTGTCACGGAAGAACTGCAACACTTCACAGCTCTGGTCAGCAACTGACAAAACATCTGACAAAAGGATGTCCACAAAGTTCATTCATCATGTAGCCAAGAATTCAGGGATATTGCTCTGGAACCTGTTCTTAACTGACTGATAGCTCTGGCAGAGCTTGAAGGAATAGTCGCCTTCGTAGATGATATTTTGCTGCTACTTGGAGGAAACGATAGAAGAGAGATCGAGATAAATCAAAGAAATAGTGAAAGTAATGGAATGCTGGTGTAAACAAGTTAAGCTCCAGCTGGCACAAAAAAAAACCCAGTACATATTGATGAAAGGAACACTGAAACGCAACCCTACTGTGAAACTTGAACAAAATTCTATTAAAAGACGCAAAACAGTAAGATACTTAGAGATTACTCTGGATGAGCATAGTAATTTTAAGGATCACTTTGTTTATATATATGCCAAAGAACGAATGCAACAATGTATAAGATAATTAGAATCGGGCGAGAGAGAGTTCAGATGTTACAACCAACTGTAAGATTATATCATGGCATCATTACCGCAGCCATTGCAAGTTATGGTGAATAGATTAAGATTTGATAAACCTGCAAGGGATATTAGACGAATGCATCGAGGAATTGTCTTGCGTCTTATAGGCACATGTTGCACTTAGGGAGCGCCCATTAATGAAGTGAGGATGTTTTTCCGGAATTCCGGACCCCTCACCAAGGGGAAATTTCGCCGGACAACCCACCCTCCCATTTCACCTCACGTAACTAATGGATGCCCCATTATGGTAATTCTCGGAATATGTCCTTTAGACCTGGAAATAAGAAAGAGGGCAGCATGTTACTGGCTACGAAAAGGAATCTCTGACAAGGTAACAGAGATCCTGGGTCAAGTGGCTTCCAAGAAGATGGACATTAAAAATTGTATTTTAAATGAACAGCAACAGCAGTGGAGCAATTCGGAAACAATAAGGAGAGTATTTGAAATACTTCCTGACATCAAAGAGAGGATGAGTACGAAGCACTGCAATCCATGCCGAGGGTTGATACATTTCCTCACTGGTCATATGAAACCTATCTGTACAGAATCAATAGGGCAGAGAGTGATCTCTGCACATGCGGATCCCCGGGAACACCTGATCATAAACTGTTTGAATGTGCATTAGTACATGATCGAATCAAACACTACAGAGTGATGCTCAGCATAGCCAGCAACCTGTCAGGATACAGCAAACCTTATAACGAATGTGTCAAGATACCCAAAATGAACAAGAAATGTTATAAACTAGTAAGTGGAACTGTCAGAAGTGTGGCTTCTGGAATTTACCGGAGCTTATTCTTCAACAGATGTCATCGTTAAACGAACTTAACTTTTAATCTCAAGTTGTTTTAGTTCTTTAATGTTATTGGTTTTTAGTAACAGGTTGTGAAAACGTATAGTGAGTGGTAATTATAGTAAATTATTTGTATAATTTTCGTAGTATATATGATTTGTGATTATCTTTTAATTTTTTGTAAGGTATAAAATGTTATTATAGTATTACTAAATAACTGTTTGTTGTAGACTCTAGTGAACGAACCATATAGAAAAAAAATATAGTATTTTATATCACACAAATAAAATGACCTGTCCGCATACAAACCCCACTTCAAATATTATTGCAAGAAGACCTTTGAAAATACTGAAGAGTGCCTGTGGGTAAAGGTAGAAACAAATAGTGCTCTCAAACGTAATTAATACATTGCATACAATTTAAATTCAGAAGAACAGGAGGAGATCCAGGAAGGCGGAAATATCAGGACTGTTGCTCTGCATTTGCCTACACAGCCAATATTTCTTTGATAGTTTTTCTGTGAATTAAAAGCATAAATCTTAAATCCCAAGCGACGAAGCCACGGATAAAGCTGATTGGAATATAAACCTCGATAAAAAATAATGTTTTATGCTATTTCTCAAAAACTATTAGCTTGCGAATCCTATATCTATCTATGAAAATTACTTTCTCTCTCTCTCTTTTTTTTTTACTATGTTTTACATTATGTTGAAGCTAGTTGAAATCGGTTGGCTGGAGGTCGCTGTTGAGCAAAGATGAAAGTTTGTTGCGCAATCACATGATCAGATCACGATGATCGGGGATACAATCGAAGAATAATCTGTCAGGTAATATAGTTAGCATGATAAAGTACGGAGTCGTTGATATATGTGTGAATTGTAGAAGACATTCTTATTAAAAAAAAAGTCGGTCAGTACACGTCACCAGAAGACGGCGACGACGAATATGATCGTCGAAATATTGTGTGATTATAACCCTCCATTAACTCGGCTAGTCACCCGAGAACAATTTTTATATAAGTCCGTCAATATGTTGAAATTTCGCTGTTCAGTTAAATACAACCAAAAGCAGCATATTTGATAAGATTCGATATCCTAAAGTATGAAAAATCTAGAAAGCTATCGCTCACCTGTACTAAAAACCTACAGAGAGCTAGAGCCAAAATGAGAATTAACAAACACTATTGCGACCACGAAAATTTCGTTTCCCACGAACGGTTATAACTAGGGTTCGGATCCCTATGGCAATTCATATTTTTTCCTGCCTTCCTTGTGAACTGTAATGCTGAATTAAACACTGATTAAACGTTTCTGTTTGTATTTTAATGTATTTTATGTAGCATATAAATGCATATTCAGGCAATTTTCATAGTTTTGGTCATATTACGATAATATTTTAAGGAAAAATCTGGCAATTTTAAATAATACCGGGAATTTACTGGAAGTTATAAATGAGAATAAATTAAGATAATTATTCGAAAAATTGTACTCCTATTATACGTACGTTGTAGGAAAAAACAAAACTAATTTCCACTGAACTGGTCAGAATTCATGTCAAGATTTGAAGTTATACATTATAGTCACTCTCTAAATGTTAATGTTCCGCCCGCCTTTTAATCTCGACAATCCAGCCTGTGTCGATCACGTCAATCAATGTCTCATTGTCACCAATACTTTTGTTAAACCTGCAGTGGATCCGTGAGTACCACAATGCTGAAATTAGTTTTCTGAAAGTGCGATGTTACGGAGTTACGTTAAGGATTTTGGAGAGAAGTATTTTAGTACAGACGAAAGAGATATTTTCTGTAAATTATGTGAAATTAAAATGACTTCAACAAAGCGATTTAAAATTTAATTTCCCACGGAAGCAAATTATGCTGTCTACGCTGAAAGCGACACTACTAGATAAAAAAAACGATGTATAATTGAGCATGTTTTGATATATAGTAAATTTAAATGTTCGGTCATATTTTGTCATTTTTAGGTCATATTTACCATTTTTAAGGTCATATTTGACTGCATATTTCTCAATTTTTTTGGTCATAAAAATCCGAACCCTAGTTATAACCCTGCTATCTGCGTGTCTGATTGACTTTGAATTAGAAAAGACCTAAACACTATACTTTATTTCAAGATGTGATTCATACTGTAGTTGAAAGCCGATTGCATCCACTGCCATCTTCCACAAAGACCAATCTAGCAGTTCAAGTTCCAAATAATGTCGTTTCCTCTGCAGCCGTTAAATTCGTCGAACAACACGCAAATTCGACTGCAGTGTGGGATTAACCCCGACATGTCAGTTTTGATCTTCAAAAAATCTTCGATAGAAGTCTGAATGTATATCTTTCAAATTTGTTTTAAACTTCACTAAAAGAGCGAAAACCTGAACGACAGCTTCGTTACTTAAAGTTATCTGGCATTTGTATTGAGAAGAAACATTAGTGGGGAGTCGAACCTCACTTGGCCACCGGACTAACTTTGAATTCTTCGAGTATTAGTAAGTCAAAGCATAACTGTTCCATTTAACAACCGGTTTTCCATTTATTATCATTTCTATTAGTAACGAAGTTTTCCTGTAGTAAAGAAACGAAGAAATTTGTTGCTAATATACAGGATTATTTCACGAATATGGGGTATGTTGAATTGTATCTAATGGGAAATGGCAGTAAATAAATTAAATAAAACTGATTAGTGTGTTATAGTTATGGTTACCAACTTATTTATTAAAAAATACAATATATGAAAGAAAAATAGTATTTCTAAATTTAGATGTTTATTGAATTAAAATATATATTTTGTTGTATATAGCTATTAATTTTCGGTTTCCTTTCAAAGTTGTTACAACTGGTACCGCTTCTTAAATGTCGATTTATTTATAAATGAGCAACATATTTCAATTAAATTTATGAACGCTTTATTTCTCTCTTCCCGCCATTTTGCATCCGTCACCCTTTCGGTGATAGCTGAAATGGCGGAAACAGGAGAAGGTAGGAAAAAATTATTTTTATGTGTGATTAATTATTACCAGCCTTTTTAAGTGTAATTAAATGTTCCATATAACTCCATAATTAAAGGTAATTCATATTTAATAATTTCCCTTATTAATTTGCATCTCATTAATCATTACTATTATTTATGGATGCAAGAGGTGTTTGAATTGTTTTATAAGCACAGGTATCATTAACGGACAATTTATTTTACGAGAAACGCGTGTCCGGCAGACGGGAGGTGCATTTATTTTTACAATCTATAAACAATCAAAATATTGACAAACAAGAGCTCCGGCCCAAGTTAATTTCTTATTTTGTTTATGGCTTTACGCCTCTTCAGTATCGAGGTCATTAGAGGCGTAAAAGGACCAGGGGCAAGGAACGGGAAGGAAATCGGTCATGACCTTATGAAAGCACCATCCCGTCATTCACCTGGAGTGATTTTGGAAGACCATTGGAAACCCAAATCTGAATGACCGGAAGGGGATTCGAACCCTGGCCCTCCCGAATGAGAGGTCAGAGCGTTACCACTCACCCACCACGCTCGGTCCTACATTAACGACAGTTATATTATATCAATCAATATCGTAAAGTAAAGTGAAAATATGTGTCAGTCAGCTCGATTAAAATTACCATGGCTTAACAAAAATTACAAAACATATGCATGAAAAACAAAGTCACGTAATGGAATGTTCCTTTTACACTTAATGTTCCTTTTTGGTTTGGGACTATTTGCTCAATCTAAAGTTTGAAATAAATGTGCACGACTAAACTCAGTATCAGTGAGGTACAGAGATTCTTAATCATGCCGCTCGCTCCGCTCAAGACGTTAGTTGGGTTCACAAGGGCACATTGTCAAAATGTGATGCAGTTGCTGTAGTCAACAGCACATAACAGTAACATATTGTATTTTTTTTCTTGTCGGACTTCGTATTTGCTTTATAGCTTTATGTTCTCGGTCACCTAGGATTCAAGTCCCGTTTAAATTAATTTAGAACTTGAACCTCAAAATTTATTAACTTAATCTTTTATATTTGAATAGTAACAAACTTTCATATGATTCCTTGTCATTTATTCAATCTGCTTACAAAAGTCAGGTATCCGAAGATATAAGGAAGGTCCTGTGTTAGCAGTAACTGTCTGACTAGCATCGACTCTTACGCTCACTAACTTTATACCTCGCTCGCTGGTTTTCTTTTATTTTTTTACTCTGTTGTTCCCATGACAACGAACTCTTCTCAGAATAATCTATACTAAACTTTATATTTCTCTGGGATCGTCTGAGAATGTTCTAAGTCCAGGCACTGCTGACTGAAGAAATCTAACTCCCTTACTACTTCAAAACTTAAGTACTGCACGCTTTTTACAAGCTACCAACTCGAGTTCGATCCGCTTCCTCCACAGATTCAAACATCAAGATCAAGCATATACCTTCCTCGCTCATTGACATTCGCCCTCCCGCCCCCAGGATTGACTTCTGTCCTCTGGTACCCGCCAATCGACGGCTGGCTTCGTTTAACAGATCATATAAACAAAATAGTGAATAAATAGTAACATGTTTAATCAGTTATTCCATTGGGTGCCCCATACCGAACCTCTTCCCCTAAAGTTAACCCACGGCCTCCTGCCTCTGCATTCTCTTGAATTCTAGCAGAATCAAGTTTAAACAGTAGTTTAGACTTCTAACACTTAATAGCAGATAGTTCGCGTAACCCGGTTAATTTGTTGCTCATCAACTCGCTATTATGTGTTTTGGAGTGGAAAAAAGTTTTACATTGCGCTAAATTTTTTTAAAATTTCTCCTGGATGTTGCCAGGAAAACCTTCCGATCTATGTATACTATTGAAAGACAAGGTTTTAGGTTAATATTTATCACACATCGGTTTTGTATTGAGGTTTGTTTAAATCTATTGGTTTAACAAAATATAGGCTATATTTTCGCAAACCAGATCCCTTTTAGTTGCCTACAGCGGATTCCTTATTTGCTCATGCTTAAGGTCAAATAGAGAAGGAAATGCTTGCATTTCTACGGTCGTCACATCTACGCCTTATAAAGCCCAATTGAAGGAAGCTAAAACAGCCAAAAAATTCAAGAAAGTTCAACAGCAAGCATGTAATCGTGTTCGAGGGTGCAAAAGCAGTCGCAGCTGGGGGCGTGGTTAAGCAATAGTGCCTGCTAGAAAAGGGAGAAAGCTTGTGAAAAAGAATCTTACTTAGGTGAAAAATGTGCAAAAATCAATGAGGATGAAAAGAGCGTGTCCTCTGTAACATCGGAATCCCAGAACGTCCCCATCCAAAGATAATGACGATTGGTGCTTGTTTTGTGACAGGAAATTTTTTCCAAAGATTGCAAAGTGCGTTATATGTTCACTGTGGGCCCTTGTGGATTGTACTGGGGATGAAAAGGATAAGTAAATCTTCGATTTTTGTTGCTAAACGATTTAATTCTTTTATGTTTTCTACATCTTACATACAGAACATATAGGCTACATTTATATATTTTTTATAACTCGAACCTGTAATTGTTACATTAAACTTGTACTTTAAAACTATATAATGTTTTCTGTGATTCAATACTTTTTTCTAATTTCTTATTTTGATTATTTTTATGAGGTGTCCGATTTAGGCAAGTGTTTTTCACATCACCAATCTGTAAGGTTTTTTAAAAACAACTTTTTGGTAATGATTTTAATGATATTTTTTGAAACTATGATTTAAATTGTGCATACCATTATAAAATAAACTAGACGACCCGTGCGAAAATTTCGCGAAAAAATGATGTGAAAAGTGAGGTTGAATATGATGTCACCAAAGCTGAGTCATTACTCTTCATACTCCTACTTCATTTATCGATTTTGGTTAAAAAAACAGGGAGATAAAAGGCTCGAAACACATAAAACATATTTTAAAAATATTGATATTTTTACCGTTTAAGGGTCGAATTACGAAAAATTCCTTTCTTAGAATATAATGTTACCACGGCGGAAACCTTAGTCTTTAATATGATATCTAATTTATCTATATCGGTTAGATATTAAGGGAGATAAATCGCTCGTGACACAAAAATGCATCATAAATAAATTTATTCTTTTTCCCTTTAATGGTTGAATTCCAAAAACATTATTTCTTAAAATATGATTTCACAATGCTGAGCCATTACTCCTTATAATCCTACTTCATTTATCGATTTTTGTTAGATATTCAGGGAGATAAATGGCTTGAGATATAAAAAACGCATTTTACAAAAACTAACATTTTTGCCCTTTAACGGTCGAATTACGAAAAACTCCTTTCTTAAAATATAATGTTACCATGGCGGAGACCTTATTCTTTAATATGATACCTCATTTATCTATATCGGTTAGATATTAAGGGAGATAAATCGCTCGTGACACAAAAATGCGTTATAGAAAATTTTATACTTTTTCCCTTTAAGGTTTGAATTCCAAAAACATTCTTTCATAAAATATGATTTCAGAAAACTGAGACATTGCTTCTCATAATCCTACCTCGTTTATCGATTTTGGTTAGATATCCAGCGAGATAAATGGCTCGAAATACAAAAAAAAAGCATTTTAGAAAAATTGACATTTTTGCCCTTTAAGGGTCGAATTACGAAAAATTCCTTTCTTAAAATATAATGTTACCACGGCGGAGACCTTAGTCTTTAATATGATACCTCATTTATCTATATCGGTTAGATATTAAGGGAGATAAATCGCTCGTGACACAAAACCGCATTGCAAAAATATTGATACTTTTGCCCTTTAAGGGTCGAATTTCGAAAAATTTCTGTCTTAATATATGACGTCACTAAAGCCGAGATCTTAATCTTTAAAATGATACTTCATTAAACGATTACAGGTAGGTATCAAGGGAGATAAGTGACTCGTAACACAGAAAACAGCATTTTAGAAATATTGACATTTTTGCCCTTTGAAGGTCGAATTCCGAAAACTTCATTCCTTAAAATATGATGTGACTGAAGTGGCGACCATAAGCTTTAAAATGACACCTCATTCATTGATTTTGGTTAAGTATGAAGGAAGATACAGGCTTGTGACAAAAAAATACCTTATAGAAATAATATATATGATTTATTTCATGTTCTCAAAACATATTTCTTTTTTTAAAAATATTGGGTTAGATTTTGGGCACGTTTTCATACACTCTCTCTCAAGCTTTTAGAAATTTCCTTGTATTCGTTCGTTGTTATTGGTTGGGTAAATCGTATGACATATACACTTCGCTTGAAATGTTCAACAGTATTTGTAATTTTCGTAATAACACATTTAATTTCTTGTTGCAGCAGACCAATATTAACTACCAAATTCAAGGAGTGTGCAGTGCATCTCATTTGCCTTCGCTCTAAGTTTCTCACAACCTTTAACATGTTACTGGCATTGTAGGTGACCATGGCACTAAAATTATGTTGCAGACCCCAATCAGATACTACCGGTGTATCTTTCATTTTATTGTATATATTGTAAGCTGTTTTTTTCAGTCTCGATAGTGAGAGCAATCAAGAAGAATGTTTTGCAGTTTAGTGTTGTCATCAATAAAATGAGCTATGATTGCATAGAAGAAATTCTGATTGTTCTGAGAAATCCATCTATCAGCTATTAAACATAAGGTTGTTCCTGGCTTAAATAAAGCTTGAATTTGTTCCTTCAGTTCGTTGTGGATAGCTGGTAATAAACTACAAGATATTGTTTTTCTTTTTGGTGTCATATACTTCGTTCAAAGTAAATGAAGTAGATTTCGTAACTAAGGAACTTCTACAATTTTAAATGAAAGATATTTTTAATTGATGATCAATTTGTTTGGAGCGTTGAAATGGAAGAGGTCTTGTATTTGTGGTATAATTTGTAATTAAATTTGATTTTAATGCTTGGGTAACTGCCTTAGGTTCTTCGAGTGCTGTTGAGGGCTGTACTGATGCTGCAGTGGACGCTTCGGCTGAATTGTGTAGTGAAGATTCAGAAATTGAATTGACGCTAATGTTACTATTATCGGCATTGGAACTGATAGCTAGGCCAGAATTAATTTCCACTTAATTTGTTTCACGTCTTTCACGGCGCATAGGAATTTTGTGTTTTCTTTTCATATGTTGAAATAGATTTCCCGTCCCAGTACTTGGATTGTAAGTAAGATTTAAACAACAATATCGACATGTAGTTTTATTTTGTGAAATTAAATGATTCCACAATTCACTGTTTCCTTGGTGGTGGAATAGTGAAATAAAAAAAATAAAAAAAAAAAACGCTATTTTAAAAACACCAAAAATGCACGCAAACATGTCATAAGTGTAAGTAACAACCACATCAATAATTAAGAAACATAATAACCAATCAGGATGTCATAACATCTCATACTTCTAAATTACAGAACAATGGGGAGAAAAGAGGAAAAAATATGGAGTGAAAATCAGTTTGGGTTTAGAAAGAATCGTGATACAATAATACAACAGAAAATAATTTTGGCTTTGAAATTGATGATGGAGGCAGGATCAAGAATTACACGGATACTTTTATGGCATTCAGAAAAAAATCTTTGGTAATGTTCAAAATTTTAAATAATTCAGGTCTGAAAAATCGACATAGAATAATAATCTATAATCCAAACAAGCAGGTGGCTATAACTTAAAAAACTTTCCGTGTCCGGAAAAAAACGACCTCAGATTTTCCTCTCCAAAAATTCAGCGACTTTAATCGCCTTGTTATTTGTTTCGATCAGATCTTCGTTCGAGCAGACTATTCCCATGACGTTGCACCTGGGCTGGTGTTCATGATCCTGCACCTCCTTGCAGTCACATCTGTCATCATCCTCGTATCCCCGTTTCACAATATTAGTTTAACAATTGGAGATTCCAGATCTTAATCGGTTTAGTGTCCGCCATGTGGCATATTTTAATTTGTCACCTGCTAGTAGTTCTTCCTTGGGGAAATTATTCTGATGGTTGAGAGTGTCCCTCCACAATTCCATACGGCGCGTCTCTGGTTGGTTCTCCAAAGGTGCTGAAGGAAACTGTTCCTAGATTTCAGGCGAGGTACAGGAATTTCTTTGCCGTGCATCTGGTGTCGGACATGTGTTTTGTTCTTTCTTTCTTCCCTATTACTCTTCGTCTGATATCTTGTGGAACTATGCCAGCCAGGGGATAGATCCTTTTTATGGGTGTTCGCCTGAGGTATCCGGTCACAATTCTTACTGTTTCACTTAGAGCTATGTCTACCTGCCTGGTATGCACAGATGCTTCCCTAACTATAATAAAAGTAGAGAATTGATGGTGGATTTTTTACCTATGGTTTTTCGCCTCGTCGACGACGAGGACTTTAGAGGCGGGATGGGATTGGGGGCAAGGAACGAACAGGAATTCGGTCATGTCCTTTTGAAGGAAGCATTCCGGCATTCACCTGGAGTGATTTGGGGAAACCGTGGAAAACCCAAATCTGGATGCCTGGACGGGGATTCGAACCGGCTTCCTGCCGAATGCGAGGCCAGAGCGTTAACCGCTCACTCACCACGCTGGGTTTGATTTTGGTCGGAGGATCAAGAATTACACGGATACTTATATGACACTCAGAAAAACGTTTGGTAATTATAGATGGTATAAGATGTACAAAATTTTAAATAAGTCAGGTCTGAAACATCAACATAGAATAATAATTTATAATCCAAACAAGCAGGTGGCTATAATACAAGTAGAGAGCCACGGGAGACAATCATCAGTAAAAAAGGGTCTGAAATAGTGTAGTAGTAGTAGTCTATCCCCACTAATATTTTATTTAGAGGAAGCAATAAAGTAAGCAAAAGTATAATTTAAATGTGGCTTAAGTTTTCAATGAGAAACAATCAGTATGCACGATTTACTGGTGACATTGACCTGTTAACAGCCTATAATGAGGATATTAAGAAATTGCTGAATGGGATAACTAAAATACTAGGAGATAAACAAAACAAGTAAACTAATGTGGCAGAAATAACTGTATCAACAATAATTATAAAAATATAATAAGATATATAAAAATTAAGATAATCCTACTAATTTGGAAGTAGAAGCAAGAATGTGAAATGAAGAATAACACTAGTGAAAGGGCCTTCTTAAAAAAAAATCTTCAGTTTCAAAGATTCAACCAGGTATCAAAACGAAGTTTCTAAAACTATATGTTTTGAACACAGAACATTATGGAAGTGATGGAAAATTGAAGTATATCAATTGTAATGTTATAGATTATAGAAGGATGCTGAAAATTAAGCGGATGGGTAAGATTTTGAAATGATGGGTGAGGAAAGAAGTTTATGGGTGAAACTCATAAAAAGAAGAGACAGAGTGATTGATCACATTTAAAGACATGCGGCCCTTATAAACTTATTAGGGAAGGCAAAAGATGTATGGAGGAAATTGTATATGGTGCTTTTGCTCGGATTAGATGATAAACTGCAGATACAGCCTTGACAGAAATTTTGTCAAGTACATTGTAGAAAAAACAACACGAAGTTGCTACTTCTTTCGTGAGTTACAACAGACCAAAACCTCGGGCCTGCCGTAACAGCAATCTTTATTACATTTTAGGCAGTTTTCTGCAACTTGTCAGGTGGAAGCTGAGATGCTCCACACGCACAGTTAGAAAATACACAAATAAATTAATACTTACCATATAAACTGTAGCTTACAGTGTTAGAGGGCATATAGGGACACTTACATTTCTCCATTATTTGATAAATAATCGGAAAAGCAAAGAGGAACCTACGCTGGGTATTCATTTCCTAGGAGAGCACTATGCAAAGTATTTTCCAAAATTGGAGCCTTCGTCAGACGTATCTAATATGAAACGCAAAAAATACTACGACTGGTATAATGTTAAAGTATTTTCAATGGGTTTCTTAATTCTTCGTGGAACATTGATCAGAATCATAACTCTAATATCATCACAATATATTCATTTGAATTTCATTTTTGATCTTTTATTTTTTATTTTAGGAACTTACAGCTGAGAATTTTTTTTTATTTTTGGCTTAGCAATTAAGTTTCTAATTGAGTTATTTATGCTGAATTTCGAACTCCTTTATATGATTAGCAGTCATACTACAGCGGTAATCAGACTACGGAAAATTAAAGTTCGAACAGTATCTTTAAAAAGTCACTGACGTTATGAGTGGTGTTGATAGCCTCAATCAAGTTGGATTTAAATATTAATTAGTTTATTTTAAATGCAAAAATTATGTGTAAACTTGAACTTATCTTTCAGGTTTTAGAAGGCAAAAATATTTATTTAGTTTCCAAGTCAACATAATGATTTCTTGTCGCTATTATGTTTTATGTGGCGAAAAGGAAAATTTAAATAAAATAAAATGTAAATATCTCACCGTACCATTCTACGAAAAAGAAGTGTGCAGGACATTGAGGATTTTTTATGCAGAGAACTGCACGTGGCTCTGAAGCGTGCCATGTGTGCAGGGCACTCTAACGACCGGGGCAGGAGCGGCCTTGTTGCCTGGGAACATAGACCACCCGCAGCGCGCGCCCGCCACCGCCTCCTCTTGCGCCCCATCACGTGACCCTTCAGTCCTTGCGTGTCCCGTTCGTTCGCAATCACAAACAACCGACACGGAATTTTTCACAGAATCGCGTTCCTCACTCAAAGCCTTCGTGAAAGATTATTTCCTGAAAGAAATACGTAATGTCAGCGAGATCTGCATTTGTAAATTTACCCGTGTAAAACGTGAAGATGGCTGAGCACTCTGTGAAAGACGAAAATATCACCGATAACTGTAACAGATTGATACAGGCACTATTGTCGGTAAGACGATATCAGATGAATTTCTAGAATGTATCGTTCGCTTAGCGAACGATACATTCTAGAAAATTCGTTGCAGATGATAATTTTAATTGAAAAGTGTAACTTTTAATATTACGTTCAACGTCGAGTCAATAATGTTTTAAACGTTATTTTCGCTTTAAGTCAGAATTTTAAAATAAAACTACGTCATTTCTTATAATGAAAACTACATTTTTTTACTATTATGATAACATAATCAGTTATATTGCTGACTGAAAAAATAACATGGATGCCACGTAGCATTTGTTTGTATTGAAGCCAAGTCTAGCTCTGAACAAATAATATAATGCTTCATCGTGATATTATGCGATTACTATTCCACAGGAACTGGTGCTGGTTTAAATTCCTCACTGAAAAATTTCTTACTACATAAAAAAATAATATACTCTATCAATTTTGTAAAAAGATGAAACTCAAAAGAAGCGTGATCTGGTCTGTACGTTGGGTGAATGAAAACTTCCTACTTAAACCTGTTCAGAACATGAGTTTTTCCAGTAGTATGAGGTCTGGCATTGTCATAGAGTAGGCACGATGGTACGAGATAACAGACCTCGCCGCCGATTTTCAATTCCCCGCAGCAATTTTTTTGTAATTGCACAGTGCGCATTGATGTTAGTTACGGCTCTTCGAAGCATGAAATCAGTGAACAAAACATTACATCGTTCTGAGAAGACACTGGACAAGAGTCGTCGAGTTGGTTGGTGAACGAACGTGATGTCACTCCATTGACTGACGTTTGCTTTCAGGTGTTGAATAAGAAACCAGCTTTTTGTCCCCAGGACCAATGAGTGCCGGGAATGACTTTCGTTCATTGGAGTAACGCTTTAAGAAATTCAACAATACGCCCATACGCTTCATTTTGTGTTCATCATAAAACATGCGAGAGACTCATCTTGTACAATTTTTTCTGTGCTTCACATGATATTTGATAATTTTATGAAGAATGGTAAGTGAAACATGTGAAAATTGTCTACTGATTTCATCCAGTGAGTTACGCTCATCTCTCTTTATAAATTCGTCTACTAAGTTCATCAAGTCGGCTGTAATGACCAGCAGACTACCTGGTTACTCACCGTTATCGATATCCTTCCGCGAGTTTAAATTTTGACACTGTGGACAAACAAATGATTCGTCCATTACATTGTCTCCATAACCCTCTTTGATTTTACGGTGAATATCACATAGTCGCATATTTCTTGCATTAAGGAATCGAATAACCGATGTCAATTCGCAATTAACAGCTTTCTCAATTTTTAAATACATTTAATCACTATTGAAAACAAGAAAGCATTAATCGTTAATATAATCCTGCACACAGTAAGCAGACAGTCGGCTGAAACAAATTGACCTTGAATGGCGGTTACTTGAGTAGCACGGCACAAATGGATAATATTTTCATATCGGGGCTCGCATGTAGTTTTTGATTTTATGTACCCATTGTACCCATTATGTAGATAAAACATATTAAATTAATTACTTATTTAGATCTTGGGAAAATGGCTTTCTCATGAGAAAGACTGCGACATAAAACTTGAGAAATAAAACTTATAAGTAGGGAAAAATGTATTTGGCCAGGTTAATTATTTTACTATTCAACCATTTCTCTCCCATGAACAAAATGTAACGTTTATGCATACGAGTGAATTCTCATTTTTTCTACTGTCGTTGAAATTTACAGGAGGACTCTGCAATGCTACACAATTACAAATGGTGGTGATCCAATTCCTATTTATTATTTGATGTTGCATAATTTCAAGAAGCAAGAGAAAATTTGTTAATTTTATATGCAGTTTTTTCTTCTTTGTAGTTACGATTTCTATACTTATTACAGAGAATAAATTAAATACAGTTGATAACAATTTCATTTGTAGAAGCTGTAAAGAATTGTAGTTTTCGTTCTTTTTTCATATGTTCCTTACACTCACTGCTATATTTCTTACATAGAAAAATATTTCGTTGAAATGCCACTAGTTCGACCACACTCGGCTGTAAATGTTAGCGCAACACAGCACAAATCATCGGCCAAATGCGAATGGCTTCTGGGTAAGATAATGACAAACAACGCCCATTCCTCATATGTGTTTGTGCCTGGCTCAGGTTAACTTCTCACGCAACGAGTCTCTGCCCGCCAATCTAGCTGAGGTCGATATTCGTATGGTAGAATCGTGACCCAATGCGCCTAGCCACTTGCGGGACGCTCTCATACAACAAACGGGAGAAGAAGCTATATTTTCTGCAAGTCTTGTGCTGGTTTTATAAGAACTAAACTATCTTTCTTCTCATTATTTGTTTTGAATCGTAGTGTGTGAAGTTTGGGAGCATTTTTCTGATTCATTTATCCTCGGATGACACGTTCTGTAAGTAGCACTAAGCTATTCTCAGTTTAAAAGTCCGCATTAAAATTTTGTTTCAAGAATATAGTGTGCATTGACGGAATTCTAACAATTCATGAAGTTGTAAAATAAAAACTGTTTATTGCCCACACAATTATCAGGTTTGAGGTATATCTGAAAAGTATCGTCGTCAATTCCGCCCTTAGTTTAATCATATGAACTACTCAAATGTGAAAGAAATGTCTTATTAAACCATCTTGTATCAACGAAATTATCTATAGTGTATTGATAGTACACATCACTGAGGGAGACTGGGCCAAAAACGTAAACAAAATCAAGGACGGATAGCATAACGTCATTTCACAAACGATTACGCAACAATCACCCAACAGAGACATGGGCATCAAATATAATCACAATTATTAAATGATATTATGACACACTTAATACGTGATCCTGCGTATTAAAGGACGTAACAGACTGTTTTCACCCCGATATAAGTTAATTTAAAAATGGAGAGAATAACTTGTGTCTCGCTATTTAAAACTCGGAAATGAAGTTGTATCCAATTATTTTAAACTTGGAGGAAACTGATTCTGATCCCGAATACATATATTAAGTGGAAATGATGAATGCTTTTACGTCATCTGGGCAACAAACTTTTAATATCACCGGGTTAGCTCATTTATTAAGGCAGCCGCTTAAAAAATCGGAGGTCTCCGCTTCAAATCCCTGATTTTTTTAAGGAAGGGTTACTTCTTTTTTATAAGGCTTATTTTTTTATCTAAATACGCCATAACAAGAGATTGAGGAATGTGCGACAAATGAACCTCCATGAAGCGATCGTTAAGAGCATGCCAATTTACTTTACTCTCGCTACCGGTCTGGAAATATAGTAATGTCCGATATTTATCATCCTAATGGTTCTAGCTTCAAGTCCCAGTTGCCCCTCCCACCCTCCTCACCTTTATTTTCAGAGATTACAGTCATACTGCCCACAGAAAAAACGGGGCGGTGTTTACAACTATATCACCAACTTAAGCTGTTACTGAAATGCTGTAACAAGATTCAGTACTTTTCAATGATCCAAGATGCGTTGAAAACCAAAGAATCTTACTATAATTTTTGGATTGTTTGGAAGGACAGTTGTCGAAATATCTCCTCTTCGTGTACTCGGATAACTAACGATCTCATTCACTTGATTGGCAAAGTGGTTTCGAGACTTTATCGGCATGGATTGTGTAAAATACATTTATTCTCCTTTATGTCAAAACTAATTGAAATACTATAATTTGGAATGCATTTCAAAACATTCATATTTCAAAACTAAAGTACATGCTTATCTCATTTATTAGATGAATGAAAATGAATTATTCTTATGCCCAAAGTGAGAAACATACCACGTTTCACCGAGATCAAAATATCCTTTGTAAAGTTAGCATGCAATAGATGGAAAACCATAAAGACGCACTTAGCGACAGCAAAATTTTCCGAATGGTATAACTTGATTCCTCTCTCTTTAGTAAATAATCAGCTTGTAAATAATTTCTTCATCAGTAATGTTTAAATGAAATGTATGAAGAAAGAATAGTCTGATTGAGCTAGGTTCGTGTGTACTAAACTGGAGGACTAGGGTAGTCGCCTCAGTAAACATAACAGTTGTAGAAGCAGTGACGAGCGGGTGAAAATTTGTCTTATGTGACAAAAAATATGGAACACAATAACAGAAGAATAAAAAGAACAATTTCTGGCGGTAGATAGCAAAGAAAACTTAACGCCCAAAAAATAGTGTAATCTTAATTTAAAACTAGAAGAGAGTCCATCATCTCTACAGAGCACTTACAACCTAGTGATGTGTCGGGGAGAAAACTGCCTGTGTTATTTATTATCTCTCAATCTGATAACTACTAAGGTGGGCTGAACAGTTTTTGATCCCAGCCGTAGAAAACTGCGAAACTTTGAATTTAGTTGACATCTGCCTACCTTTGAATGAAAAATTTCAGCGACCTTCTAGTGGCGGTATTTTCTGAATGATATAAAGATAGAAATGATTTGGTATGTTATCCAAGGGGGAAGATGCGTCTAATACCGCATCTCCACTCCCTTTCAAACAGAGTCTGCTACCACGGTGGCAGGATTCAAAACTTAATTAATTTCTGCGGAATCCACAACAAACACAAAACCTCAAAATTCGGAATTGTTCCTTAAAATTTATCGCTGTCAATTTTCTCCTATATTTTACTGTTAGCTGAGAGTAACAATGATTAAAAAAAAAAAACTCTAACTATAGTGTTTCAGTAACTATTTCCATTATCTAGATTTCATTTACTTTATCTCATAGCAGTTAAATTTGCTTATAATTTTTAAATGCATCTGAAAAAATTAATCAACAAATTCTCTAGCACATCGTACAATTTTAATATCAAACTTCAATCACTAAAGACTTATCTACACATGTCCAGAGACAACAGGTTCAGGACTTAATATACTCGTTACGTACAGTTGTATGCAAATTAGTGTCAGTAAAAAATTATGAACCGAAACCATACTATAGCTGATCGAATTTTTCTTCCAGGTTTCTGAGTTTGCATCAACAAAAAATAAAAATAATATAAAAATTACTATATCTTTATTTTGTGGACACATCGCTTATGCTACAATTACATGAAACACGTGTTTCTCTCACAATTATATTCAGCGGTAATGATGTTGGATTCACGTACTCTGCAGAATGGTGGTGTGAGCTGCTGCTTGGACCTAGCAAACCAAGAATTGGTGTATGAAATGTGCTATCAGAGATGGCGGTTGAGCGAGCCGAGTAGTGCATGGGGAATATTTATGGGTCCCATTGCTGTTCATCATCAGAATAAATGTTTCTACTGTCAGAAGTTAGGTTGTTTGTGGATGGTACAAGAGATACATCTACAGTAAATTATGAGCAGCTACCGAGTGTTTTGGGTATGATATCTGGATAAGTTAGCACAGAATGAAGAGAGTACCAATCAGGTATACAGACAGGAAAATGATTATGAAGTAGAGGAAAAATCGCATGGAAGATTTCGAAGTTCAGTATCAATTATAAACGACATTTAGAACTGTAATAGAGATGTTTCCACTGACATGCCAAAAGCAATGTGATAGCAGGATGTAAATGTACACAAATGGTATAATTAGGCACATAGTTGTCAACGCGATGGATGAGCGGATGTATTCCCGTTAACAGACGAGCGACAAGGCATGAACCGACTGCTACAGTATAATGTCTATGTATCGACATTTGGCACTCGATGAGATATGGCAGCAGAATTGCAAACACATGTGTTGATGCATAAATGATTGGAAAATGGAAGCTTGGTCCGATGAATCACATATTCAGATAAGGAAAGCGATGAAGTCGGAATATGGTGCGATGCAAGCTCCATGAGAGCACGGCTCTAAATTGTCCGCTAAGCATTGTGCAAGCTGTGATGGTTACAATAATGTGGGGCATGTTTACCTGACATGTATGGCCAAAGTGAACACCTCAAGCTTTTCATACCTGTATAATGTATTAACAAACACAGTCTAAAAATGTCTACTTTAACTCAGCCGGAAGAATTTCAACAACTGTTCGTTGTCATGTGTTCGTAGAAGACGTTACGCTTGCTGTTGTCATTATGTTACTGACCGTACGATACTAACCTACATAAGGATCAGAATTTTCTTACTCTTATTCTGCACTCCTAGATTTCTATAACTGCAATAATATGCTCTTTAGACTGTTTATGATTAGTAGGATTTAACCTTAGAGTATTTTTGTAGCTCAGCAGTATAGACAAACAAGCTTCAAAGAACTAGTCACCTTTAAAATTATTGAACGAAGATGAAATATTACAGTTTCAGTTTCATGTTTACAATGTTTGTCTAGAAAATGACACTGTAGAGAAGGGTGAATTCTCTCTGTCGATCAGATTTACGTAATAAACATGTAAACTACGTGGTCTAAATTAGTAGTAGTGAGCATGAAATACCTGTCCAACGTTGTTTTCCCGTTCAAATTATTCAAGTTGGCCCAGAATCTTCAGTTGTTTGCCAACAAACATGATTTTCCAGGCAGGGAACTGTAACCCAGCAAGACGCTTGCTTCTCTCGCAACACCGAGGATTTATAGCTAGAAGACTAAAGAACGGTCATTTCACTCGAATTACAAACAAAGGCCTATCACTAAGGCTTATCTATAACTTACTTCAGAATTCGCAACTTTAATAGTACACCTTAAGAACAATTAAAAGTAGAAACCTAATTAGACAGTTATGAGGTTTTATTACCTCTTTAAAACATTTATCTTATCAGGCTTACTGTATCCAAACACATGTATGTAAACTAAAGCGTTTGATCCAGCTCGCATATCGAAACTGAGGCTAAATATAGCAGGGCGAAAGAAGACGCAAAAGGTAGATTACATCCTTTCTTTGTTCAAGAAAATAGAAAACTTCTACATTTCAGAGGTAGGATGATAACAGTCATAGTAAGACTTCTGAGATGCCAGGACAGCAAATAAATTTCATTGTTATAATAACACCCTGCAGTGCTAGAGAATAACGTATGAGTTGTCATTCTTGTAACTTTCTCAATTAGAATATTTTATAAATAATATTTTCAAATGGTTTGTTTGTTTGTTTTAGATTAAGGGTAAAAGTAGTTTACTGGATGGGAAGAAAAAACCTGATTAAAAATATATACGAATTAAACATTTTCTACTGAGACGTAAAAACTACGTAGCTTAGACGTAGCAGAAGAGGGTCAAACTTAGCTAATATGGAAGCTACAATACGGTGTTGGAGTAGCGATGTGTTTTGTTGGCAAAACGTGAAACCGCCAGTACGCCTGGAGCAGTGGTGCATGTGACTGACAACTTGGCACATACGGCACGGAGTTGTGTAAGCGGCGCCCGGAATGGCAGAGAGAGAGAGAGGGAAGTTGTTGGTGA